>PVLC010016978.1:0-34416 GCA_004027655.1 Graphiurus murinus
CAAGAGGAATGTCAAAAAAGCTGAACTCAGGATGTTTTGGAGCCAGGTAGACCTGGGTTTGCATCTCAGTTCTGCCTCTTGCTGCAGACTCTGTGATCTGGGGCAAGTTCATCCATAAAATGGGGATGGTGAGTGTAATCCCTGTAGAGGGTTACCTCCAAGATGGCCATCATTGATTCCTTCCTTCCTGCATACACATGTTATTGCCACAGCAGGAGGCAGGGTGTAGTATTCCATGTCCTTGAGTCTGGTCTCATTTTTAACTGCTGTGACCAATAAATACAATGGAAGTGACACTGACAGTTCTGGGGTCAGTCTTTTAGAGGACTTGCCGCATCTGCTGGTCTCTACTGAGCTGCTTGTTCTGTGGAAGGAACTCTACCATGTAAGCAGTAATTACTCAGAACCTCTAGGCTAACAGGAAGCCCAGAAAGGCCACGTGGTGGAGCAGCCTCATGCAGAGAGACCTCCCCACCTATCCCAACCCCAGTCTTCAGAGGATTTTATTCCCAGGCCACTGTCTGGCTATAAACACATAAGAAGCTCTAAGCAAAACTCACCCAGCTAAGTCCCTTCCTGAACCAAGAAAGAAAATAGTAAAATAATAATTGCTTTCTGTGGCCAGCTAATCTCACTTAACATAATGTTCTCCAGGTCCATCCATTTTCCTGCAAATGATGTAATTTTGTTTTTCTTTATTGCTGAGTAGAATTCCATTGTGTGTATATACCATAACTTTGTAATCCATTCATCTGTTGGTGGACACCTAGGTTGGTTCCATACTTTGGCTATTATGAATTATGCTGTTATAAACACGTATATGCTTGTATTACTATAATATTCTGATTTAGTCCCTTTGGAAAGATATCCAGGAGTGGTATAGCTGGATCACATGGTGGATACATTCCCAGTTTTCTGAGAAATCTCCACACTTATCTCCATAGCTGTTGTACCAATTTGCAATTCCACCAACAGTGTAGAAGAGTTCCTGTTTCCCTACACTCTCACCAGCGTTTATTGTTTTTTGACTGCTTGATGATTGCCATTTTGATTGGGGTTAGATGAAATTTCAGTGTAGTTTTAATTTGCATCTCCCTGATTGCTAATGATGTTGAACATTTGTTTTTCACACACACACACACACACACACACACACACACACACACACACACAGGCCATTTGTATTTCTTCTTTTGTGAAATATCTATTTAGCTCAATTTCCCATTTCTTGACTTGTTTAGAAAGTGAAGTGTCATATGTTTTCTCTCATATGTGAAATCTAGAGAGTAATCAGGATACAAGATGGACTTTAGATGATGGAGGAGAAGCCTCCATTATCTAAAGAAAGGGAGGTGATCTAGGGGAGGGGTGTGGGGGATCGGAAGAGTTGATGAAGCAAACACTTCCATTGGCATTATATACATATGTGAGAATACCAATGCTGATCTCAATATTGTGTGTGGGGAAGGCGAGGGAATAGGGAGGGAGCAGGGGGAAGCTCACCAAGTGCTGTGTGCATGTATGTCATTATCCCTGTGAACTACATTATGATGTGATACTACAGTGTACCAATAAAAGTATAAAAAATTAAACAATAGTTGTTTTACATTTGGGTTTGTTTGTTACATAGTGATAGGTAAGAAAGAAGCTTAACCTCTCTAGATTACTGTGTGGATTCATGAGACAATACAGGGCCTGGCACAAAATGAAACTAAATAAATGATGCTTAGTTGGGTTTTTTTTTTTTTTTTTTTTTTAGAGGAGGGGATACTGGTGGCTGAACCTGGAGCATTATACTTCTGAGCTATAATCCCATTCCTATTTTATTTTTGAAACAGAGTCTCTGTAAGTTGCTGAGGCTGGCCTGGAACCTGTGATCCTCCTGTCTCAACCTCTCAAGTACTGGTATACAGGTGTGCACCACCACACCCAGCAATGCTTAGTGTTTTAATGAACTAAAGACAATTCCCACATACCTACATGGTAATTCTCTTTGAAAAGTGTGTCTACAGCACCCACAATGGATGCATTTGCAGACAGCACAAAATGAACCTCCTCTTCCTCCTGCTCTTCCTTCTGCTCTTCCTCCTCCTGCTCCTCCTCCTGCTCCTCCTCCATCTAATGGACCCTTGGGCCTTGGATAACCTTTGTATGCCCCTGGTAGCAGGCTTCTGCCACAATGGCCTTCTCAGTCCCTCCTGTAAGCCAGGTATTTGCACAGGCTCTTCCCAGTGCCTATAAGCTCCCTGCCCGCCATCCACCTCCTCTCCTCTCTGTTTACCCGACTCATGCTTACTCATCTCTTGGTTCTGAGCTTAATCATCATTTCCTCTGAAGTGTAGGTCTCCACCTTCTGGGACTTACTCTCAGAGCACTGAGTCCCTCTCCTTCCACTACTTATCTCGGTTGTGCACCTTTGCTTTTATACATGAGGTTATTCCATTAATATCTTTTCCAAGAAGCTTCTTGGGGCAGGGACAACATAGATTTTATTTGTTTTTGCTTATCACCATATACTCCAAGTCCAGTGCCTGCTGAACTCCTGAATATGTTGATGCTCAATAAATAATTTTTGTAAGCAAGCAAGCTCACATTTTCCTTGTGGCTCTTCTTCGTCAAATTAAGCATCTCCAGTCCCTTCGAGGTGGAGGAATTAACTTCAAATTTGGTCCTTTCCCTTCCATCAACCCCTGGCTTGGGTTTGGGCCTTCCCTTCCATTGACTCCTAGCCACTTCAAGACACTGCCCTCCAGTCCCATAGTTTGTGGCTTGTTTAGTCTCTTTGCTATTGGGGGAGGAAGCATTTCCAATACAAAGCAGTTCCTCTTCTACAATTATCTGTTGTCAAACAAGGCACTTCCTTCCTCAAATCTGAACAGTGGGTCCCCAGGGCTCCAGGCAAAACTGCAACATGGGCACCCCTCTTGGGTTCCCGATGGCCCTGCAACAGCTCTCCAGCACCCCACGCCTTTGCCCCTTGCCAGGGTCCCTGTGCCCTGCTCTAGCTGAGGCTCTCCTCATCACTCACTTGGAATCCTCTATTTCCACCAGCTCCAGCAGCCTCTCCCCGCTCCAGCTCTCCTTCATCAGCTGCCTCAGGAATTTTCTGAGCTACAAATTGGTTCCTGCTACTTCCCTAAGATCTTCAGTGAACTCTTCTCCAACCCTTTTGCTTGTAGTAGGGATTGTAAATTCTTATCCACAGACCATATCTGGCCTACTAATGTCTTTGGTTTGGTCTGAAGAGTTTAGAAAATGAATTAGACTTTCACATTTAAAAATTGGAGACTTTTGGAGGTAGGCATAGAGGCACACACTTATAATCCCAGTACTTAGGAGGCTGATATAGGAGGATTGTAGGTTTGAGGACAGCTTCAGCAAGTAGTGAGACTCTCATTGACCTAGGAAGACCCTGTTTCAAAATTAAAAATAAAATAGGGCTGGGGATGTAGCTCACAGGTAGAATGCCCATGGGTTCAATCCCCAGTACCACAAAAAAGAAAAAAAAAATGGACACTTTTATGTAAAATTTCAGATGCCTAGTTACTCTAAAAATATCACTCACCCAGCCAGTCTGGAAATATGAAAATAATGAGTTAAGAACTGAGTAGAGCCTGTTTCTTTAGAGTACTTGATCTTGAGTTTGCTGCAATCTCTACCACTCCCTCAAGTCTCCTGACTTTCAGGCTAAGTAATCAGCTGCTCTTTGTCATTGCACTTGCAATGACTCATCTTCTGTTTCATTTGTTTATGCTACATTCCTGCCTTCTATAAGCCCTGGAGTTCCTAACTTTATATGACTTGTAAGAATATTCAGCTTCTGAATATATTAAGAAGTAGAAAGGAAAGAAAAGAACAGAGAAACAGAATTTTCATCATCAAGTACCTTATATTTGATTAGCACTTATAATTCACAGATCACTTTTATTTTGTGTGTGTAGGCTGATAGTATGGTTATTTTAAATTTTCTTCTTTATGTTTTCCTACAGTTCCCCAATTTCTTCCAATAAACATACCTTCCTTTTGCAAAATTAGAATTTAAATAAAGGATGTATCAACAGAATTTTACTTACCTATATAAACATAGAGTACTTAGTGTACTTTTATATTATTTACTCACACTATTGGTTCTGTTATCTAAGTAGGTCATGTCTTAGCACATGATACCACCATTAGTACATAAATTGAAACAAACTTAAATCACACTTCACCTTTTTGTAACTATTTTATTGAAGTATAACATATGCAAATAAGTGAAAATCTTAAGTATTTTTATAAATGCATTTTAATGATTTATGCATGCTCATAAAATAACTGTACTTTTATAAATAGGCTCCAGATCAAAAGAACACTCTTGAATATATTAGCTCATTTAGTCTTCATGGTCTTGAAACTTTAGGCCTCTCAGTTAGTGCATGGCTGAGTTGAGACTTGAACCAAGCTTCCCTCCATTGTGATTAAATTCCCAACAGGAGGCAGAGCCGCAACGCTAAGAAAAGAGACCCAGAGAAAATATTGCTGTTGTGAATCCAGTGCACAACAGCTTTAGACCCTGCATATGTAAAAGTCACATGTTCTTTCCATTTCCTTCCCTCTCAACCTTCTGCTCACTGCTGATTTAGGTTATTTGTCCATTTTCTGCTCAAAGTTCACAGTGAAATGTTCTCCTTAGTGGCTCATTTTGAAATCAGTTTGGCCAAGAGAGTCACTACATGGGAGAAATACAGCCCTGGCTTCCTTCCTCTGCCTTTATTGGAACATGTAAACATCAGCCACAGAACCAGAAACAGGAAATGCTCTGTTCACTTCATGGCCGAAGCTGGAGATAGGGTCTTCTAGAGTGACAGCATCATTCTGAAGTCCCCATCAGTTCCCTGGTACTTCCCTTGTCAAATCCCAGTGCATACAAGGCAAGGTCCCCAGATCATCTAGGTCTTTTCCCTGTCTTGGACAGGGAATCTAAGTCTCAGAAGAGAAAAGATGTTTGCCCCAGGGTGTAGTCAACCTGTGACAGGGCCAGGGTTAGAAACCCATCTGCAGGACTCTTCCCTAGTTGTGTGAAATCTCTATGCCTGTGTATCTTATGTGTTTTTATTTTATTTTACTTTATATATGGTGCTGATTATTGAACCCTGGGATATTTACCTCCCTGCTAAACTCCATCCCTATTTTATTTGGAAACAGGATCTCACTAAGTTGGTGAGAGCCTTGCTAAATTGCTGAGGCTGGCTTCAAACCTATGATCTTCCTGACTCAATCTCTCAAGTTCAGGGATTACAGGCATGAAATATTACCTAAAAACTTTTATTGTCTAATTTTTATAACTTTCTCCTAATATATGCCCATAGGACCATAAAGTGGGTGATAACCAAAGTATGGGAAAGGACATTAACATTCATTCATCAACAGATATTTACTTAGGATCCATCTGGGTTCTGGAGCACAATATTAAGCAGTGTTGGCTACACTGAGAGAAAGCTCATAGACCAGCAGGTACAGTGCAAACTGAAAATGCAGAGAGGGGGGGGGGGGGAGAGAGAGAGAGAGAGAGAGAGAGAGAGAGAGAGAGAGAGCACGCTGTAAGTATGTGGGATCCTGGGATAAATGTAGAGAGAGCTATAAGTACGTGGGACACTGGGATAAATTCAGGAGAGCTATAAGTACATGGGATAGAAGGAGAACATGAGAATGGGACCTGAGCTAAAATGGCTAGGTAGCAAAACGTTAGGGTAGACTTCTCCGAAAAAAGTAAGATCTAACTGAAACCCAAGAGACAAGTAAGAGTTAGTTTGCCTACAGTTTTGTGGGAATCAGATTGTTATAAGATGCATTATGGACAGGATGATTAAAACATGCCAAGGCCTATTACCTCTTGAGTTATATCTTCCTGCCCCAAATGTATATGTTGAAGTCTTGACTCCCAGGATCACAGAATGTGGCCTTTTTAGGAAATAAGATTGTTGGAGATGAGTTAAGATGAGGTCATAGTAGAGTTGGATGGTCCTCTAAATCAATATGACTCATGTTCTAACAGAAAGGGAGAAATCTAGAGATAGACACAGAAACAGGGAAGACATCACATGCAGATGAAGGCAGAGATGGGAATGATGCTTCTACAAGCCAAGGATGTCAAAGACTGCCAGCAGACCACAGAAGCCCCCGAAGGATCCAAGCCTCATAACACCTTGATCTCAGACTCCAAGTGTCAAGACTATGAGACAGAACCCTTCTATTATTTAAGTTGTCCAGTATGTGAACTTTGTATCACATGGAGCAGCTAATGCAAACTAGTAAAATAATAGAATCTAATCATGAAGAATATTATAAGGCTCATTAGCAATACTGTACATTTAATAAGAACTGACTAAACACTAGGCTCTGTGTGCTTTATAGGTATTAACTCATTGAGGCAGATAGAAGAAAGTGTTAGACTTAGATATAAAATGTACCCTAAAGAGCTCAGTTATTAATATCCAGAGTTGATAATAATTGAGTCATGAGGGTTTTAATCCCAGAAGTGGATAAGTCTATTGTAATGGATTTACCTGGGTGGTACCTGCTAGGCCTGTAGGGTGTGGCTCGAAGAGCTAGTCCCTGGAGGTACGGCCTTGGGGATTATATAAAAATGGTTCCTTCTCCCCCTGCGAGCTCTGTCTCTCTGTCTCTCTCTCTATCTATCTCTCTCTCTCTCTCTCTCTCTCTCTCTCTCTCTCTTTCTCTCTCTCTCTCTCTCTCTCTCTCTCTCTCTCTCTCTCTCTGTCTTCCAGCCTCCATGTGAGCACAGCCTGTGTGCTCTCCCTTTCTCTGCTTTCTGCCACTGTGCCCTGAGATCCACAGTCCCTGGTCTCATATGAACTGAACCTGAAACCATAAGAAAATAAATTCTCTTTCCTCTAAGTTACATGGTCAATCTTTTAGATTATAGCTATGAGAATGCTGAGAGTTTAAGTGACTTGGCCAATGTCTTGGCATTCGCCCTTGCTATAATCTAAAAGATCTGGCTATACAACTTAGAAGAAGGAAGATTTATTTGCTTAGTTTTTTTGTAGATTCAGGGTGCAGCCCATGTGAGACTGGCATCTTTGGGTCTCAGAGCATGGTGACAGGATGCTGAGACAGGGAGAGCACAAGGTTTCAGTCTCACATCATAAAGGTGGAAAACGAGGGAGAGAGAGAGATAGATAGATAGAGAGAGAGAGAGAGAGAGAGAGAGAAGGAAGGAAGCATATATAACCCCCAAGGCCCCACCCCCAGGATCCACTCTCTTCAACCACATCCTACTGGCCCTGGCCATTACCGGATAAATCCATTACATGTCAACCCTGAGCTTAATACGTGAGCTCTTCAGGGGCACTCTATGTCTAGCCATGCCATTCAAGTTTACTGATTTAATAAGTGATGTTCTGAGACTGGGTTTTGAACCGAGGCTGAGAATAAACAACATTCCAATTTTATCTTGAGAGCCAGGCTTAACTCTGGGGAATTTTTATTTTTTTTAAATTCAGGTTTATTGAGATATGATTGACAATTGGTAAGACTTACTCTGTGTGCAGTTCTATGGATTTTGACAAACATATCCAGGCATTTAATGGCACCCTGGGGACCTGCAGGGTCTTAAGGAGAGCAGTAACATGGCACAGTGTTTACTGCAGACCTGGCATCCTTGCTATGGTATGGAAAATGAGCTGGAAGGGAACAAAAGTGAGGAAAGGGCTGAGAGATAGTGGCCGTCCAGCCTGGGGCAGTAGTGATGCACATGGAAAGAAGTGATCAGAGTGCTGTGTGACAGGTGAAAGCAATGCACCTTATAAGCCACTTCCTCCTTAGGCTTTTGACATGTTAAACATGGATCAAATACAATCTGAATGATCCCCTCCCCATCAATTAATAGTCTTAAAAGACTTAAAAAACCCTAATTAGGCAATAGACCATGAATAATGTATACTCCTCTATTACAGCTCTTACCCTGTAATATGTTTTGGTTAGGAGTCACTTGATTAGGCTTTGACCAATCTGGAAGTGCAATTGAATTAGAATGAAGTATCTAATTTAGAAGCTACATTATAAAAGTGGGTTAATGATGAAAGATTTTTGGACAAAAGGGGAGGGTGAGGCTTCAAGCTTCCTCATGCATCTGACAAATTTGAATCATTTTCAATAGTCTGCTGCTGTGGACCCTCTTGAAGCCTTGGTGCCTGTAGTACTAACTCCATGGAACCTGTGAATGCTCATTCCTTTTGCCTTCTTTCTTATCTTTACATTTCTTGCTCAAAGATCCTCTCCTCCAAGTGGATTTTCCTGAATACTCTCAGTAAAATACAGTGGTCATCTTATATCTGTCACCTGACACTCTCAATCACTTATCTTGCCTCATTTTTTCATGAGAACTTTATTTCTTTCTAAAACTTTTAATCTACTTATTTTTGTCCCTCCCAGATCCTCCTAAAATACAAATTACATGACTGCAAGTTTTTTTTTGTTTTTTTTGTTTTTTTAATATTGGTATTGCTAGATTCTCAGTGTCTGGAATAGTGCCTGGCATTTAATTGTATGTGGCACAATAAACATTTGTGGAATGTATGAGTGAAATTATGGTCCAATACTGAAAAGCTTGAAGATCCACAGTTTAATTCAGTCATGGCAATTTGTAGATGATATTTAGGCATATATAGGCAAGGATAGTTGCTTACGGTCACAGAGCAGGTTGGTGGCTGCAACCCATTCCCCCGAATTGAATCCGTGTTCTGGTTAGCTACAGAATGTGCCCTGAAGAGCTCATGTATTAATGGCCAGAGCTGATGTGATTAAGTCATGAGGGTTATAATCTCATCAGTAGATAAATCCACTGTAATGGATTTACTGGCTGGTCACCTACCCAAGTGGGGCGTGACTGGAGAAGGTGGGTCCCTGGGGGTACCGCCCTGGGATTGTGATTTTGTCTTTGAATTCCCTTGCTTCTTCTCTGCTTCTGGGCTCCACATTGTGAGAATGGAGTCTAGCGCTCTCCCACTCTGCTTCCCACCACCATGCTCTGAGTTCCATGGACCTTGCCTGAATGGACTGAAATTCAAAATCTCGCCAAATGGTGAGCAAATAAATCTTCCTTCCAAGTCATGTGGTCAGTCATATTGAGTTGCAACAGTGAGAATGTTGACTGGGACAATCAGGATGAAGTGGTTCATGCTTGGTATAGGAAGAGGTTGCAGGAAGGTGATTTGATGTTTCAATCTCTTCTTCTTTCTCTTAAAAGTAGTGGATTGCTCTGAAATTAACTTCTTTCTTAAATGAACAGTCACCACATACCTCCTATTGTGCCAGGCCCTGTGGTATTCACAGGGATGGTTTTGTCTGTGATTCTGGGTGGATGGTTTGTTCCTATTTCTTTAAGGCACAAGTAGGTGCTCCTGGGCCAACTGTTCTCTGAGGCACTGTGTCAGATCCAAAACAATATGTCAGTTGGGTTGTCTCCTTCTGAGGTCTGTCTCATGTCTATTTCCTAGTTTTTGGTGGTTTTCTGGTAATCTTTGGTATTTCTTGGCTTGTAGATCATTCAAATGGATCATTCCACTCTCCACCTCTATCTTCAGGTGTTGTTCTCCCCCTGTGTGTGACCATCCCCATAAATAAACGTCCCCTTTGTGTCAAGGTTCCAGTCATATTAGATACAAATGACTTCATTAACTTGATTATATGCATATAACATCACATTTACAGGTACTGGGGGTTACAACTTCAACATATTTGGGGAAAGAGACACAATTCAACACTTAAAAAGCATTCTTATAGCCTCAAATAATGATCTTGAGCCTTCCTTACAGAGAGGTCAGAATATAAACTCCTGACCCTGGTTTTCCATTGAGTGAAGCTCACAGCTCCTAAAGAACACCAGCCCATGAGTGCAGCCTGAGACTCCATTTGTGTTTCTGACAGTCACTCCCAGTCCCCCACAATAGCTTATGTTAACCTTGTGGTCAATGTAAAGGTCTGTATTTTTTTTCCACAATAGGTGACAAGTCAGTTCATCCTTCAAGTGCTTGGAGCTTGAACAGCTGATTTTATGAAACTAAATGCTACACAACACATAGATTCCTATGTGATTAATATCTAAATGCCTCAAGTTATTATCATGAGAACTTGAGTTATTAAAAATTTTAGGTCTATAAGTAGTTTCCTTATTTGCCATTTCTTCATGGCTCCAGGACACAGTGGGAAGGCAATTCCATCCAACTGATGAGCCCCATTAGTCATAAGCAGGGACGGGTATCTTGCCTGTAGCTCCTTGTGTCTTACACTTTGCTGGTAAGGTTGTCTTAGGCCCAGAGTGAGTGAGGAGAGTCATATACTTTCTTTCCTCCTCCCCCATTTGATTCTCTACTGATCTCTCTCCTAACTTTCAAGATGTCTCTCAAAAAACTTAAACAACAAAAAACTCAAATAATCCAATCAACAAATGAACAATTAAACTAATAGCCATTTCTCAAAAGAAGAAATACAAATAATGTATGAAAAATGTTGAGCATTCTTAGCAAACAGAGAAATGCCAATCAAACTGCATTGAGATTTCCTCTGACTCCAGTTAGAATGGTGATCAATGAGAATATCAATAATAAATTCCGGTGAAGACGTGGGGGAAAAGGAACACCTGTAGTCTCTTGGTGGGATTGTAAATTAGTACAGCCAATATGGAGATCAGTATAGAGGTTCCTCAAAATACTAGGAATGGAACCACCACATGACCCAGCTATGCCACTCCTCAGTATCTTTCCAACAGAATTAAAGTGAGAATATTATACTGATACAGGCATACCTGTGTTTATAGCATGTATCACTATAGCACAATTCACAATAGCCAAGTTATAGAACCAGCCTAGGTGACCATCATAAGATGAATGAAAAAGAAAATGTGGTTATATATACAACAGAATTCTACTCATCCATAAGGAACGAAATTATGTCATTTGCAGGAAAATGGATGGAACTGGTGAACATCATGCTAAGTGAGATAATTCAGACCCAGATAATTAAGGGACATGTTTTCTCTCATATGTGGAACCATTAACCCATTTTTATGAGTGGATTAATCCATCCATGAAGGCCTAGTCACCTCCTAAAATTCCACCTGATCTCACCTCTTACTATCTCATAGAAAGGATTAAATTTCAACATGAGCTACCTAGTGAGGCACTCTGCAACTTAGTGAGACTCAGTTTCAAAATAAAGAATAAAAAATAGGGCTGGGGGGTATAGCTCGGAGGTAGAATGCCCCTGAGTTCAATCCCCAGTACCGAAAAAAAAAAAAAAATTCAACATGAGTTTCAGTGGAGACATTCAAACTATAGCACTTGCCAATTAGACACAGACAGACTTTCTTATCTCCACTGAGGTGGAATCCAAATGATCTGCAAAACTATTTTGAGCTCTACATTTCTTTGATCCTTCTGCTTAAAGGAAACCAAGAATATACAAATACCATAAACAGAGCAGGCAGCCAGGTGTCGATTTTAAGTAACTGTATTTTAACAAAAGGATTCACTCAAAAGCAAAGTTAGTAATTTGGCAAGATATCAGAAAGCCTTCTGTACAAGGAAAGGTAATTTAATGTCAAGCCGACTAGCTATTGTTTAATTTTGAAACACCCTCATTAGAAACTTGATCTTACGTATTTTCCCATTGGAGAGAAGTGTGGGTCAGGATACTGGTATTTTTCATGGCATCTTGGTGTTCAAGCTTTGTGAGCCCTAAAATGGCTCCTAAATGCTTTGGAATTCTTTTCACCAGTGAAATAGGGACAATGAGGTCTGCTCAAGAGGTTACTGTGCAAGTCAGGTTTAAGCATAAGTAAAAGTACTGCTTAAATAGTTCACATATGTTACGAAATCTCATTCAAAATTACTGGAGGGAGATTTTAAAATACATATCAAAGGCCTTTAAAATGACTCAGCAAGCTGGGAGTTGTGGCTCACCCTTGCAATCCCAGTACTTGGGAGGCTGAGACAGGAGGGTCATCTCAGGTTCCTAGCCAGCCTTACAACTCAGTAAGGCCCTCCATAACTTAGTGAGACCCTTTTCAAAATAACGAATAAGCTGGGCGTGGTGGAGTAATGCTTGTAATCTCAGTACTTGGGAGGCTGAGATAGGAGGATTGCAGGTTCATGGCTAGCCTCAGCTGCTTAGTGAGGCCCTCTGCAACTTAGTGAGACCCTGTTTCAAAATAAAAAATAAAAAATAGGGTTGGGGGTATAGCTCAGAAGGTAGAATGCTCCTGGGTTCAATCCTCAGTATTGAGGTAGGATAGGAAAAGTGAAAATAACAGGTAAAAAGGAAGCAAACTGGAAAGGATGGAGGAATTATAGTTTTAAAATCTAGAAATTTCATAATCCTTCACCCTATAGGGCCTGCATCTTTCTTAGACAAAAATCTTTACTTTTAATCATAATGGCCGCTCTCCCCACCTGAAATTCCTGAGATGCTTGGTAAATGAAGAATCCCTAAAGCTATCTGATGATTGGTCAAGCCCAGGCATTACCCAGCATCCACCAATGAAATGGCAGGAATATGAAGATTCAAAAAAGGGGGGGCAGACCCCCATCCCTGTCCTGTGACCCTACTCACCCCCTCATAGGATCTCCTATAAGGAAGGATTGTAAACACCCAAAAGTCACTCTCTCCCTCTTGAGATGGCTCATGCTCTCCCTTGACTATAGATCCCTCACTTTCCTAAATAAACCTCTGTCTTTGCCTTTGACTGGCACGTGTGGAAATTCTTTCCTGCCATGGAAGCCAAGGACCCCACCAATCCTGAGTTTCTGAGATAAGAAATGAACCTGTCATCCCCTAACAGTACTACTAAAAAAACTCAGAAAACAAAACAAAACAAAAAAACCCTAATCTTCCTCAAATGACTCAGCAATTTCACTTCCAGGTATTAAGCCTGGGGAACTAATTGAGACTAGGCACAGAGATGTAGTTGTCAGTATATTCGTTTGTTCTGGTCAGCCTTCCCACAGCTATAATATAAAAGACTGACCACAGAACTTAAAGGAAAGGAGATTTATTTTCTTAAGGTTTCTAGTTCAGTCCATGAGAGGCCATGAACCTTGGATCGATGGGCACAGGGGCGGGAGGCAGAGAAAGGGAGAGCACATGGGCTGGTCTCGCTTCATGCAGGCGGGAAGCAAGAGAGAGAGCAGGGGGAAGGGGACTATATATAATCTCCAAGGCTGCCCCCCCAGCCACACCCTAGTGGGCCTACTGAGTACTACCCAGGTAAATCCGTAACAGTGAATTTATCCACTGCTAGGATTATACCCCTCATGAAGATGTGACGAGTGTAATGGCATTGTAGGCTCTTTTCTTCCATTCAAATAGATATGTCAAATCAGGAAAATTGAAGAACTGATAGCTTGGCTGCAGCTTAAGCAAGTCTTTATTACAAAGTAAGAAATAGAAAGTGAAGAAAAAAAGCAATGTGCCTGAGAGATACACTGAAGAGCCCCAAAATGAAACTCTACCCCCTCTTGGACCCCAGCCCTTAAACACAGTTTTACTGGTGTTTTCTTATGAGCATTACTAAGTCAACAGGCTAGCAACTCATTTTCCCAGGCAGGTGCAGGGTGGGGCTATCTTGTCCCATTTACTATCTTAGCTGCTAAAGGTAGGTACCGATAGTCTATTGTCCCTGTCTCTGAGGTACTCGCTGCCTACCAATTAGGGATATGTTGGAGTAGAATATGGATTTTTACATCCAGCACACCAAGGCTGGGTCGTAGAGAAAAAGGGAGATAGAGGCACTGATTGCAACCAGTGTAGCTGCATATAGTCTCCGAGGGCATGGCCTAAGGCTCTTGCTATCCTTACAGTTTTAAGATGTGCCAGGCAGAGCTACTTGTGATCTCAGGGCTTTTAATTGTTTTATATTTTTAAACTCTAATTGCTTCTACATTCTTCCTATGGGTTAATATCAGAGCAAAAGAGAGGGGAGAGGAAGTTCTGAAGTGTAACAGGCAAAGCTGCAGTCTTTTTCTGCCTGAGTACTTGCGTAGCACCCAGGCTCTGACTGTCTTTTACATTTTTTTTTTGCTGCTGTACTGGGGGTGGAATTCAGGGGCATTATACCTCCTTGCTATACCCCCAGCCCTATTTTTTATTCTTTATTTTGAAACAGGCTCTCACTAAGTTGTGGAGTGCCTCACTAGGTAGCTGAGGCTGGTCGCGAATCCAGATCCTCCAGTCTCCCAAATGCTGGGATTATAAGCATGCACCACCACTCCTTTTACATTTATATTGGGAATCAATACCCAAGGCAATTTCTTGATACCAGGACAAGTCCACTATATCAACCATGAATATTAATAAATGAGCTCTTTAGAGGACATTTTATAACTATAACATTTGTGGCATCATTTTTATAATGAATGAAACAAACAATCTGCTTAATGGTGTAATAATAAAGGTTGGTCAAGTATATTTAATATCTCTATTTGACAATTTTTATTCAGATGTTCAAAATGACTTCATAGGAGTGCATTTATTAGTATGAATGGATAGAACATCATTGAGTGAAATTACCAAGCAGTATATATACTGTAAATTTATTTTTTATAAATATATGTGTATGTTATATCTAGGTTGTTGTATGATAAGTTTTATCTTTTCCTATTTATTTATTTATTTATTTATTTATTTATTTATTTATTTTGGTCTATCTGTGTTTCCTGATTTTTTTTTTTTTACAACAAACATATATGACTTGACATTTTTAAAACGCTGTTATAAAACCATGTATAGAAATTGCTCTTTTGAAAAACAAATTAAAAGGTATAAGGGATTGTGTGTGTGTGTGTGTGTGTGTGTATGTGTGTATGTGTGTGTTACTGAGGATTGAATCCAGGACATTCTACCTCTGAGCTATATCCCCAGCCCTTTTTATTTTTTTATTTTGAAATGAGGTCCTGCTAAATTACCATAGGCCTTGAACTTGCGATATTCCCAACTCAGCCTTCCAAATACTGGGATTACATGCACACCATCACACCTAGCTTATGATTTATTTTTATTTCTAGGAAATAAGTGGAATCTTGGTCTGGAAGGGCATTTTCACTTTGCCTAAGTTTTCCCACTCTGTTTTCCTTTGTTAAACCCTCTGCATTTATTTATTCATTCATTGATCCACTACATTTACTAACCTTGAAAACATTCATTGAACACGTATTATGTCCCAGACACTTGACTATATAGTACAATTAATGCTGCAGTAAGGCTGTATAATTATTGCTTTCCCCCTGGGTTCTACTCCTTCTCAATTTCCCCACCACAGTCCATGGTAAGCTCCAACCTGTCTCCACATCTCTCCACCTTGTAGCCATCATTCCTTCCACACACACTCATTTTGTCCTGGTTGTCACTCATGACCACTTCCAGCTGCCTAACACCCTTTCCCCCAAATCTCACTCCCATCAGGCTCCTGATTTTATTCTTTCCTCTTCACTTCCACAACTTGATGCAAGCTCTAGCTATTTCTTTCTCTGAGTCATCCCATCCAGCCATCTCCAAGCTTTTCTTGATCACACATCCTTATTTGTAACATTTTAGAACACCCAAGCCCAACGTGTGTACTTAGAAATCACCTTTATGTGTCACTGTAAATTCATGTGTTAAATGTTAGAATTCTAATTTCTTTTTTTTTTTTTTTTTGCGGTACTGGGGATTGAACTCAGGGGCATTCTACCTCCGAGCTACACCCTCAGCCCTATTTTTTATTCTTTATTTTGAAACCGAGTCTCACTAAGTTGCGGAGTGCCTCACTATGTAGCTGAGGCTGGCCGCGAACCCGGATCCTCTGGTCTCAGCCTCCCGAATGCTGGGATTACAAGCATGCGCCACCATGCCCGGCTCTCTAATTTCTTTATAATTTTGAAACAATATAAATATAAACAGACACCATTTCTTCCTATACTCCAATGGTTCATTTTCCAAACTCCTTTGAGTGTTAGGGGACCTCTGCGTTATTTTACAGTTCTAAATCTGACAGCAGAAGTAACCTTTTCATGCACTTGTTATGAACTTTATCAAACTGGTCAGTATACATTTGTCACATAGTAAACCAAAACATTGAGTTCCTGGCTCCTCTCTCTCTTTTCTCTCTCTCTCTCTCTCTCTCTCTCTCTCTCTCTCTCTTTGGGATTAAAGTCAGAGGCATTCTACCTCTAAGCTACATGCCCAGGCCTTTTCATTTATTTATTTATTTTTCATTTTGAAAGAGGGTTTCCCGAGGTTGCTCAGGGTCTCACTATGTTGCTGAGGCTGTCTTTGAACTTGCGATCCTCCTGTCTCACCCTCCCAAGTTCTAGGAATGCAAGCTTGTGCCACCATGCTTGGTTTGGTCTATTAATTTTTACTTCCCTGTTTTCATTTCTGAACAAATTTTAGCTGGTTTCATCTGAAATCTTTACCCTGGGGATTCCCAACGTGTATTTCTGTGAAGAGATTTCTCAAATCAAATAAGATTTAGGAACCCTGGCAACTTAAGCCCTCTCTTGAAGAGACCAGATAGAACTCAGCCTCCAGAAGATTCTGAGAATTCTCCAGTACAGCGGTCTGGTTACCTTTGTTAAACAGAGCATTTTCCCACGATGACTCAACCCTACATTGTGTAACATCAATTCACACACCTAGAAATGAATGTTAGCAGAAGATACTTTGGGAAATGCTAGCTTACATAACTCCTTGACTTCTGCCTACACCATCACACCTGTATTTGCCATCACCAGGAATGGTTTCCCCCTTCCTAGGAGCCAGACTGCCTTCTCTTTGCTCAGACCCACATTCACTCACTGATGAAGTCACCCCAGATGAACCATGGCCAGCCACAAAACTCCAGTGACTTCAGAAACCACAGCTCTGTACAACAGTTGGTTAGCCAGACAGTAGTCTTTCAGAAGCACAAATCAAATATGTCATTCTGCAGCTCAGAATTCTGCAGTGGCTTTCCAAAGCATGTGGAAGAAAATAGAGACTCTCAGGGTCCAATAATCTCCTTCTTCAATCTAATTTCCCACCACCCCCTCCTTACTCACCTCTCTCCAGTTACACCGACCTTTCTGCCCTCCTCAAGGATACCAAGCTCATTCCTGCTGCAGGACCTCGCTCCCCTTTCCTGGGGATGCTCTCGCCCCAGAGGCCCTCATGGCTCACTACCCCTCCCCAATCAGGTCTCTTACATGCTACCTTCCTGGTCAGGTCACCCCTGACCTCTAGACTTCAAGCTCTGGCTTCCTGAATCTGCTACTTTCTGACCTCATCTTCTTCTGCCTTTGTTCCATGATTTGACCACTACTTACATTTTGTTACATATTCATTAGATTACTTACACTTGTTTACCTCGCCATTAGAACATAAAACCCCAAGAAGAAAGGGAATTTGCTTGTCTTCTTCATCATTCTATCTCCAGAGCCTGGAGGAATACCTGACATACAGTAGGAATTCAAAAAATATTAATTGAATATGTGAAAAAATGTTTAATCAAGGCTCAAATTCTGATTGATAATATGACTTAGTGGAATCACTAAGCTTCTATTTTATGTTTCCCACCCACAGAGCTAATCATTTTAATAACTGGGGCTTCCTTGATTATTATTATTACACTTATTTCAACAACCCAACCACTAGACTGTAAATTAAAGGAGAAAGAAATACTTTTAGATGTGATTCTCTTTAGGTCTAATTCATACAACTCATTAAACACTTCAAAATACAGAGCATTCTTTATAGTAGTTCAGTTTGATAGCAGTGAAAGCTTTATTATGCCCTTTTATTATTTTCAAGGCCAAATGCTATTTTAGTCACCAGATACTGACTTTGATCTTTATAAAGAATCTACACAGTTTCAGTGTATGCATGTGTGTGTGTGTGTGTGTGTGTGTGTGTGTGTGTGTGTGTGTGTATGTATTACTAGGGATTGAATCTAGGGGCATTCTACTTTCAAACTATACCCCTAGCCCTTTTTTATTTTGGAACAGCATCTTGCTAAGTTGCTGAGGGTCTCATTAAATTGCTGGCTGGCTTTCAGTCTGCAGCCCTCTTGTCTCAGACTCCCAAGTTCTGGGATTATAGGCATGTGCCTCTGTGCCCAGCTCAACAGCTTCTTCTTCTTCTTTTTTTTTTTTTTTGAGGTACTGGGGATGGAACCCAGGGACATTCTACCTCTGAGCTACATCCCCAGCCCTAATTTTTTAAAATTCTTTATTTTGAAACAGGGTCTCACTAAATTGCAGAGGGCCTCACTAAGTAGCTGAGGCTGGCCGCTAACCTGGATCTTCCAGTCTCAGCCTCCCAAGTACTGGGATTACAAGCGTGCGCCACCACGCCCAGCTCGCTCAACAGCTTCTTAATGTAGTCATAGACTCCATTTTTATTTGTACTGAATTTAAGACACATTCTGACTTCCAGGTAGTGGGCAGTTTCTTAATGTAGTCATAGACTCCATTTTGTTTATACTGAATTTAAAGCATATCCTGCCTCCTAGGCAGTGAGAACAACACTGGGGCAGAGAAAACCATGGACTCCACATGCACATGATCTCTTAAAGTTTTAGATTCATTGTTAGGACTCTGGAGGTCTTGGATGAGTCTTGAGGGGAGAAAAGGAAATGAGAGGCCTTAATAAACATGGGTTGGCTTCATCAGCAAGTGGAATACGCTCAGCTCTGACAGTCACTTCTAGGGTGACAGTGGGAAGGTGCTATGGTTTGAATGTGTCCTCCCAAAATTCATGTGTTGGGAATTTAATCCCCAATGCAACAGTACTGGGAGTTGAGACCTTTGAGAGGCAATTGGGTTATGACGGCTCTGCCCTCATGAATGGATTGATTTTATCATGGAAATGGATTCATTACTGGGACAGTGGGTTTGTTCTAAGAGCACATTCAACTCTCTCTTGTGTGTTTGCTCTCTCCCTCTCTGGGCATGTGCATTCTCCAAATGCCAAATGCCAGCCTCTTGATCTTAGATTTCCCAACTCTAGAACAGTAGGATACAAACTTCCATTGTTTGTAAGCTACCCAGTCTGCAGAATTCTGTTATAGCAGCACAAATCACACCAAGACAGCAATATGCTTAACTTCAAATCTCAGTTTCTTCAACTGCAAAGTGGCCATACTTATAGTACTTCAATAAAAAAAAAATGCATGAAAGTATGTGGCACATTTAGTAGATACTATTGTTTTATTTTTTTTCCAAAATTAAGTCCATTACCTAGCACAAAGTAAGGACTGAGTAAACGTTAGCTGACATCTTTCTTAACTCAAATACCTCCTTTTGCTAAAACTTGCAGACTTATCCATTATCAGTCAGTCAATTCATGTTTTCTGAGGGCCTTTTCTGTACCTGGCTCTCTATTAGATATTAGAAGGGGATACACAGACATGTGAGGGACGTGCTTGAGATGCTTATATCTCAGTTAGGAACAGAGCATATATGTACAATGATGTAATTTGAAAAGTAGGCACCCTAGAAGAGTTGAAAACTTACTGGAAATGAGAGACATGTGGATCGGTAGTGCTTTCAAGGATAAGTCCTACTTGCCATACAGGAAGAGGAACAGGCTCTCCAAAGATGAGGATCAAGAGAGCTGAGGATTGTGTTAAGTTGATATATTTTTAGCATCGTGCCATATTTTAGTTGAAAACTTTGCCTTTCTGTGTATTATATAAAATAGTGATGCACCTTATAATCAATGGCGTTAGGCAGCTATGCCATATTAGCATAGATGCAAAATAATACAAAGTGAATTGGGAAGGGAGAGGAGTGGTGGGAAAGGTCAAGGGCACGGAGATGGCAGCAGGGAGGGCAGTGGTCCATGGTGAGGAGAGGAGGGGCAGGGAGGTGACTAGGAAGTGTACACAGGTCACGAACGGGAGGGTAGGAGGCAAGGAGGTCAGGGTCAGGTGTCAGCCTTGGCTGGCTACCAGGGTAGCGGTGTCTTTAACAGAGATGGGGCATCCAAGTAGAGGCATGGGTGAGGACGGAAGAGGAAGGAGACGGTGCTGTGGGGAGGAAGAGCAGCTCTGGGACTCAGTTCCTAGAGGAGGTTGGAAGGGATGAGCAAGCGGAGAATATGGCTTAGGAAAAGAAATACTTTCACAAAGATCAGAGGCGGGATGGGAGTAGGGCAGTGGTGACTGAATGGGCCATATGCAGTATTCCCTGTCCTCTTCATGGTGGTTCCTCGAGACAGTGGTCACTTTGAATCTTATGTAAAGGCCAAGTGTGTGTCCAGGGTCACATACCCCAAGAGCAGAGACTGGATTTAGACCCGGAGAGTGGGGCTCTCGAACCCACTCCCTGCCCTGTTGACCAAGGACAGGAGTCTACCACATGCAGGAGTGAGGCTGGGGACACCCTTCCGTTACTCATAGCATGAGCCAGAGGCTTGCAGAGAAATTGAGATGTGGAATTAGGGAGAAAGGAGAGGACAGGGTCCTTTGGGGTGACCTGAAGATTGAAAGAAGGAAAGAAGTTCAGAAAAAGTTCTGCGGGAAAATATGTTAGGAAAAAACGAGAAAGAAGCAAGAGCCCTGACTCCGGGCCCTGGAGATGTATGGTGAGGCTCCGTCCTCTCCAGCGGGGCAGCTCATTGCATTCTGCCTCCCAGAGTGGGTAGCACTCTGCTCTGCTCCTGGACGGAATGCCACTTAGCAGTTCCTCCAACATACTTCTCACTTTCATTATCTTATCTCATCTTTAAAGTAAACCTATCGGGTAGATGAACTTATTACCCCCATATTACAGATGAGGAAGACTGAGGCTCAAACAAGGATGTGATTTCCTTCAGGCCTAATGGGTTTCCACCTCCCAAATCAGTTGTCATCTCCTCCTCCTCTTCCTCCTCCTCCTCCTTCTGCTCCTCCTCCCCCCGCCACTCCTTCTTTGCGATAAATACTCTGCCAACCTTCCATGGGACCATTTTGTTGGTTCCTAAACAAAGGTAGCTGTGCCTTGAGCAGATGGGAAATGCCGCTGTGGTAATGGGGTTTGAGAGGGAAGCACCAGGGGCAGAGGGGGCCAGGGTAGCTTGGATTTGCATCCTGGCTCTGCCCACATGGCAAGTCACCTAACTTCCCCCAAACTGCACTTCTAGCTACTTGTCATCTCTGACCCTTAGCCTCTGAAACTGTCAGATAATCATCTTCATCCATGGGGTTATTATGAGATGAAAGGGGATAGTCCATCTGGCATTGGTCCTAGTTTAATACACACTGAATTAATTACGAATTACTTTGTATTTATTTCATGTTATCTATCACTGATCCACATACAACCTATTTTTTTGTTTTAATGCAAAGAAGACCCCTTTCAGGTCATGTAGGCTGTTTGGTAGAGGTAGGAGAACCTTCTTAATTCTTCAGGAACTTAGATTAGTGGTTAGAGGGCAGAAATTGAGTCACAGAGCCTATTTCCAAAATGAGTCACTTGGTAGCTAACATTTTGCTTTAGCAAGAGTGAGAGCTGGGGAAGAAGGAAGACCATTGGTGGGGATGGGAGTGGGGCATGGGACTTCTGCTTTTTGTGGTGAGCAGCTCTGTAACGACCAATTGCTATTTTACTAGATTAATTATTTCAGTCTACCCTTGCTCCTAAGGTTTACCTATCTCTAATACCTCTCTACTCCTCAAAGAATCTACTCTTGGGAACAGGCCAAACTTGCTGTGTGACTATGGCCACGTCTCTTCCCTCTCTGGTCTTTATTCTAATCATCCATTAAGTGATGGGACTGTGTCTGGTATTTGATGGGAGCTTGAGGTTCAGGTGAATTCTTTTGTGCCAAGGAGAAGGAATGATCTACTCCTTACATCTATCGTTTCCAGGATCTTGACACATCACCCCATAATTGGAAACTGGCTCCCGAGGCACCTCATGCCAGCCTGTGGTTTTCCATCCTGTCTGCAGCGCCACCATCCTCCAGATGTAAGGAGAACAGTGCTGGTACTGGATAGTTTGCATTTTCAAGGGAGCCTAAATAGCTCCAAGGCTGCTGGATCCTTCAAGGACTCGGGTGACAGCTCCAGAAGCAGGGGGGGGGGGTCTGCTCCTGACTTCAAAGAGAGCCATTTATCAGGAGTCACTTTCCATTTATGACTGGTTGTTGTGGTTACCAAACAGACAGGCATACATAGAATTTCCTTCTTCTCTCTCTCTGTCTGTCTCTGTCTCGTGTTTAATAGTAAGGTGGGGCCATTGTGGGATTAGCTTAGAGCTATGAGTCAGTGGGTACAGAGCGTGTTCCTATTTGTCAGCATTTCATTCGCAGTGCTATTGAAGTGCCTAAGGCCCCGTGGATACTGGAGCCCCAGCTCGGTCTCTTTCTTTCTCTAGATGCCTCGATGCTTCCATAGATGTCACAAGCCTGTTGAAGGGTGGCGCCATACCCATTCAGTAATGGAAGACACACCTGTCCCAGACTTCTGCAAACCTGACCAATTTGCAGACCTATAAAGGTTGAAATGATTGGAAAATTTTCAGAGGAGTGGATTAAGAGAACACTGAATTGAGAATAAGAAATTGAAGCTCAGTTACCAACCTAATATAAATCTGGTTCCTCGATCTTACCCCCTGTACAAGAGTAGGGTGGTAGGGGCAGGAAAAGAAAATAAAGTCCATGTCATTTTCCAGAACCCCTTAGTTGGTAGTGTGTTTCTTCAGTGGTACACTGAGAATTATGCAGTGCCATTTGGGCCCTGAGGAAGAACACCCCTAAGAATGGAGCAGCAATAGCATTCTTGAGAAGAAAATCGGGTTCAATTAGCAATGTCTGCCACAGGAACCTGCAGGGAGGATGGGGAGGAGTGCTGGGCATTCCAGCGCTAGATGATCTCCAAAGTCATGTCCAGCTGCAAAGATTTTATGGTTAGAAATGAAAGGAAATAATCTTGTCCAAATCTGTTACCCCTTCCATTTTCTCAGTGGGGCTTAATCACCAAGGCATCTAATTTTCAAACACAGTCTCATTACTGACAAAATGAATATTTCTGGGACTTTCATTGTATGCATCACCTACATTATATCCGATGAAAAGTTCCAAATAGAAACTAGAGGATCATCAGCCCATCGTAAAAGAAAGCCTCTGCCACTCTCAAGGGGGCTGAACATAGGATGGGCGAGCAGAGTGTGTAGTTTTGAAAAAAAGTATATTCCATATACATACCGCTTTCATACTATAAAATGCGAAGCAAAATCTGCCTCCTTCCCTTCCTCCCAACCCTTTTCAGATATTTGCTGCATATGTTCAAAGGGCTAAGAAATATTGCCAGCTATGCCATGTAGGAAGGTCTTTGAGAAGAGTAAGTGATGTTTGGATGCATGTGGAGGGAACTGGCCTGACAGAAAGAAATGTGGGAACTTTTGTGGAACACAAGATCCAAGAAACCAACAGAATTTGGGGGCTGCTGAAAGCTGATCTAATTTTCAATTACTAGAGGCATATGGAGTATAAAATTCTTTCCAGCTTCTGGCCTGGCAAGTCCACTTTTGGACATCTATATTCAGAATGCTCACACCTGAGCATGGTGAGATGTTTGGAACCACGTGCGATTACGCAGAGTGCTCTGGAAATATAACGTATTATGATGATGGCTGTGACGAGGATCATCATCATTCCTGAATTCATGGCCAGCGTCTCACTCATCTTTACACAATCGACTACCCAAGAGTGTCTGGACATTCCAGAGCTATTTGCTCAATGGATGATTTTAACAGTCATTATTATTTGTCAAGTGTTCTTTTGGCTGTTAAATAAGAACTCCTCCTACTCTTTTTAATATAAAAATATTACACTGAATTCCTGGAGGTCAGAGCACAGATCTTATTTTTCCTCATATCCCCAATACTAGTCTGGTTTCCATAAAAGATTGATAAAGAATTTTATTAAAAGTCTTTATCATGGTTTTTGCTTTTCTTTACTGTTGGAGGTTTTTTAAATTGTTTTTTTCTAGTTTTACAAGAGTAGGATAAACTGGTTTTAGTCACAATTAGTCACAGTGAATAATTCTCTTACAATGCCTATAGATTCTATGTCCTTATATTCTGTTTAGAATGATCCCATAATAAAATGAATTCCTTAGTATATGATAATTTTCTTATTTAAAAGCAGCATTAGTGTTTATTTATTTGGCTTTTTTTGTGTGTGCTAGGGATTGAACCCAGGGATATTCTACCACTGAGTTACACTCCCCACTCTTATTTTATTTTTTATTTTGAAATGGGGTCTCACTAAATTGTGGAGGGCCTCACTAAGTTGCTGAGGCTGGCTGTAAACCTGCAATCCTCTTGTCTCAGACTCCCAAATACTGGAATTACAACAGTGCGTCACCATGCCCCGGTTGGTGAAAATTTGAACAACAACAACAACAACAAAAAGCCTGTAATACTAAATATCTTTATTGTGGCAATAATAAATATCTTTTAATTTTTTTCCCACTTTCTCCTTGGTTCATTAGTTGGTTTACCTCTCTCTTTTGGAGTCAATTTTAGTCATTTATGGTTTTATAAAGGTTCTCTCATGTCACTGAAAATTTAAGTGTATTGGTATGACACTGAATAATAACTTTAAAGGCATTTTCTCAAAGTGATAATATATGCATATACTTTAACTATTTGCACTATAGTACAGAATGAAAAATCTTCTGCCCCACTCTGGGCTCCCCTAAGGAGCACCCAATATTTCTGAATAACATATTTATACTATTATTACTTTTTGAGGTAATCTACCTGTGTTTTATGCTGTACTCTACTCTGAAAGAATTCAGGACCTCCAGTTCCTGGGTGGATGAAGCCTTTATAAACCCATAAATGACCAATGGATGGTTCTACATCTTCACTTTTCTTCCAAGATTTCGTGGCACCATGTGCATAATACTGTCTTTTCTTTACTTCCTTTTGTCCTTAATGACTTAGGACTCAAAAAATTATTTACTGACTATTTAGTAGGTCTTAGGAGGGAATAGAGGTTAATCATATTCATAACCTGCCATACTTAACTGAAAATCTCTAAAAACTTTTTAAAAAATTCAAAGAATGAATGAATGAACCCTGATAAGCAAAATTTCTCATCAGACAACATTCAAAAGGTACAAAGTGTTTTGAAGTGTAAACACTCCCTTCTGCCATGGCCTCTAGCCAACCAGTTCTCTGCAACCAAAGTCAACAGCTTCTTGGCAGTCTTCCAGTGATACATTATGTATGTATGTACAAATTCATGTATGTGTTATCTTTGCCCTTTTATACAGAGTTGTGCATACTATTTTCCCCACTGAACAGTGTATCTTGAATATTTCTTATCTTTATATAAGAATCTTTTCATTTTTTAGTGGCTGCAGATTATGATATAATTTACTTAAAGTTCTGTGATAGTGGTTAAATATTTTCCAGTATTTTGCTATCATACTAAATTATGTAGTAATTTTGTTTATGGTCATTTTGTGTATCTCTAAATTGATCTGTAAGATAAATTTCCAAAACTGTGATTGTTAGGCCAAAGCATACATGAACTTATAATTTTGTTAGATACTGTCAAATTGCCCTCTAAAGAAATGGACCAACTTACATCATTTCTCTTGGAGACATTTTAATGCATTTTTCCCTTCATGAGTGCTATTGGTCACCTTTTCCTACATTTAAAGGCCATCTGCCTTTTCTTTTCTGTGACTATCTCATTACCCTTTGCTCTTTTTTTAATAGATGGTGATCTTTATTGTTTTTGCAGAAGCTTTTTACATGGAAACAATATGTAGTTTTTTTGAGTTGCATTTTCTCCAGTATGTCATTTGCTTTTAAAATTTTGTTCATTTTTAAAAAATTTTAATTTTATGTATCAAACATCAAGCCACATATTATTCCCAGGCTTTGAACTCAAATGTAAAGTGTCAGCTGTATGTTGGGACCAAACACTCCTCTATTCTTCTCTGTTTCTCACTATAGGAATGGGAATGCCTGTCCTATGCCCAGGCCTGAATTTATGCTTTCCAGATTCAGAGAGTCATAGATGGGGAATTTTGCTTTTAATGATATGCAGTCTCACCCCTTCTCTTTCTTTCTTTTTTTTTTTTTTTTTTTTTTGTGGCACTGGAGATTGAACGCAGGGGCAGTCTATCTCTGAACATACTGGATTAAGGTGAGCCCTAAATACAATGAGAGTTTCCTTGTCCTATTTTTATACTGTATTTTGAAACAGGGTCTCACTAAGTTGCAGAGAGCCTCACTAAGTAGCTGAGGCTGACTGTGAACCCAAATCCTCTCATTTCAGCCTTCCAAGTACTGGGATTACAAGCATGCGCCACCAAACCTGGCTCCCCTGCCACCCCCCTTTTTGATGTTTTACAGTAGAAGATGAGATTTGGGACTCTCAGTTAATGATATTTAGATGAAATTTGAAACTTAGAACTGATTTTGGAATGGATTAAGACTTCAGGAGATGTTTGAGGGGTGAATATATCTTGCATGTAGGATATGCATGAATTTTAAGGGGTCAAAAGATAGACCATAAAGTGGGTAGGTGGTACATGCTTATCACCCCAGTACTTAAGAGGCTGAGACAGGAGTAGCACAGGTTCAAGGCCAGCATGCAGTAACTTAGCAAGACCCTATTTCAAAATTAAAAACAGAGCCAGGCGTGGTGGCGCACGCTTGTAATTCCAGCACTTGGGAGGCTGAGACTGGAGGATCTGGGTCCTCAGCCAGCCTCAGCTACCTAGTGAGGCACTCCGCAACTTAGTGAGACCCTGTTTCAAAATAAAGAATAAAAAATAGGCCTGGGGGTGTAGCTTGGAGGTAGAATGCCCCTGAGTTCAATCCCCAGCACCACAAAAATCAAAAACAAAAAACAAACAAACAAAATTAAAAACAAAAAGGGTTAGGCATGTAGCTCAGAGTTAGAATGCCTCTGGGTTGAATCCCCAGTATCACAAAAAATAAATAAGGTAGAGTATAGTGGATGAACAGTGTCTCCTCCAAATTCATGTTTATCTCCAAGTTCAGAATATGGCCTTATTTGAATAAGGGCTTTTGTAGATGTAATTAAAATGAGGATGGCGATGAGAACATACTGGATTAAGGTGAGCCCTAAATACAGTGGGAGTTTCCTTGTGAGACACAGAAAAGGAGGCACAGAGACAGAGAAGGTGATGTGAAGATGGAGTCAGAGATTTGGCCTCATGGACCTGTAAGCTTAAGCCACTAGAAACCAGGAGAGAGAGGTGGCATGACTTCCGCTGTCAGAGACTCCAAAAGAAACTAACTCCACTGAGGCAAAGTGATTTTGCACTTCTGGTCTCCTGAGCTATGAGACAGTAAATATCAGTTATTTTAAGCCACCTAATCTGTAGTAACTTTTTGTGATGTTGCTAGGAAACTTAAAAACATGAATCTGGAGTATAGATAAAGGAAGAGAGCTGGAAATGCAGATGAGGATATTAAGAAGTGATGGTTGAAGCTGTAGATATTAATAGGGTCACCCATTAAAAAAATACCCGCTAAACACCTAAACTCCTTTTTGTTCCATACTGGGTAAATACTGGGATGAATCAGGAATATTTCTTGCAATGTGGTCACAATTTAGGATGCCTATACTAGAAAGGCAAAGAGGTGAACTCAAGGAAATACCATATATAGGGGGAGCCCGAGGAAGGAGACGGAGGAGTGGGTAGGTGAGGGTGCAGGTGAGCCCTAAATACAACCAGAGTTTCCTTGTGAGACACAGAAAGGAGGCACAGAGACACAGGATTGTGAAGGGTCTTGTCACAGAGGGTGAGAGGAGAAAACCCCAGATGAGGAGACTGGTGGTAAGAGGTGAAAACTGCAGAGGGATCCAAAAAGGTCAAGACTGACACTGGAGTTTGGACTTTGATAATTGAGGCCAGAGATGACTTGTAAGAATAATTACCGTGCCACCCACCAACTGTGTTAAAGTGTCATTTTGGAAAATCTCAAAACTAATAATTTATTCACCGTTTATTGTCTTTTACCATCTATTTTCTCTTTCAAAAACAAACAAACAAACAAACAAACACCCCAAAACAAAATAGTAGCTAGTACTGAACTAGGCTCAGGGGTACATGAGAAAGAACAAGGTACAACCTCTGTCTAACTGTGGCTTAAAGTGTTTCCAAAGAAATGAATACTAGCCCACAAAGTTGTAAAAATTAGTGTTTTGTTTCACATGCAGTAAGTGATATGTAGGATGGTGGAAGTGGGGGATCTGAAAATAAATCTAACCTATTTTTCACCAGAGAACTGAATATAGTGGTTTATCACAAGAGCATGCAGCATATCTTATGCTTAGTATGTATTACCTGACACTAAAATCTACCATTTTTGCTTTAAATCTGAGAAAAATGAGGCCCAGAAAAGTTCACCAATTTGCAGTATTATTAGAAAACTCTAGATTATTCTCTAAACCTGATTCCTAGTTCAGTGCTCTTTTCTAAACTGTGTTCTTATAACACTCCTCCTCCCCCACATGCATACACACACCCCTATAGTTATATATTTGCATAAAATGAGTCCATTTAAAATTTGAATATCTCTCATACATGAAGAACACATGTATAACTTCAACTCTTTACCTATATTGCCATAAACCTGTGAACTCTTTTTTGGAAACAGTTGAATTTATCATTATCGATCCTGGATTGATTATTTTGTCTACTCTCTGGGGAGTCTGAACTCTCTTTAGAAAAGATTTTCTGATATTGTTACCTCTGTTGAGAGGATCTGTGTCACAGGCTTCCCAAAGGGCCTGGGAGGATTTTCACGACAAGAAGGTTCTATTTACTTGTCCAAGTCTCAGCCCGGAGCCATGCGATGGCTCAGCTGCCGGGATGCCAGCTGTGGCGCTCTTCTCCATGCCCCATGGAGGTTTCCTCGTGCTCAGCTAGGAGCCCCACTCTCGCTGCCACTTGGCAGTCTCTCCTCTGAGTTAAGACAACTCAGAAAAAAATACCCTGTGCTTTTATACAATCATATATATAGATATGCAGTACCCTTTCTTTACCATAATGCTTTCCTGCAAACTGTGTTGAAAAGCAGGTCATCGAACAGCAGGTTTAATTTTCCCAGTCATGTTATTATTGGTCCTTTGTTGGTAACCACAGATTCCACATCAAACCAGGCAGAGTGGGGCCACCAGAAAAGCAAAGTACAGCTATCAGCCACCAATAAGCATCCAAGGCTAGTACATCATGCTCACTCCCAAAACTAGGAAAACAGTCATGAGTATATCACATCGATTGAGTGTTATAAGGACATCAGCTGCTATAAATAGCATATACAGGACATGAAACTTAACTACACTGTCAGGTTGACATTTAATGACTGGTATTTTGCTTATTGTGGAAGAGGAGAAAGCAAATGAGGTTGGGGAGTAGGTAGAGCCAGATGTGAGGCTTTTTTTTTTGTTTGTTTTGTTTTGTTTTGTTTTGTTTTTGCAGTACTGGAGATTGAACTAAGGGAAGTTCTACCTTCAAGCTATACCCCCAGCCCTAGTTTTTATTCTTTTATTTTTGAAACCAAGTCTCACTAAGTTTCAGCTTCCCAGTGAGGTTTTTTTAAAATTATTACCCATATTTTATTTTAAATATGCTTTTATTAGTACATCATAGTCTTAAATAATAATGTAAATCATCTTGACAGTGACATGCATGCACATAGCACTTGGTGCCCCCCCCACTCCGCCTCCCCATTTCCCTATTCCCAATACAAAGTACTGAGATTGACATTGGTATATTCACAAATGTTCACATACTTGATGGCAGTGTTTTTCCATTGCTGAACTTCAGTCTTCCCCCTGCTTTTCCCTTAGACCACTTCCCTGGCTCCACTGAGGTTTCCCTTCCATTATCTGGAGTCCCTCTTGTTTCTCCATTACTCCCTAGCTTGCTCATATTAGAGAAAACATATGCCTCTTTACTTTCTGTGACTTGCTAATCTCACTTGACATAATGTTCTCTGGGTTCTTCCATTTCATTGCAAGTGACATTATTTTGTTCTTCTTTATTGCATAGTAGAATTCCATTGTGTGTATGTCCCATAATTTCGTAATCCATTCATCTGTTGATGGACACTTAGGTTGGTTCCATATTTTGCTACTGTGAATTGTGATGTGAATTTTGGCTTCATCACTTGTAGCCACATCATTTGAGAAAGTTCCATAGTCTCTTCTCCAATTTAATTCCCTCCTCTGTGAGATGATAGTTATATTTACTTACAGGGTGTAATATGAGGATTAAAGAAGGCAAAGTACATAGAACGTCTAGAGTCCTGCCTTGGCCTCAGTGACGTTCAATAAATGTCAATCCACCTATCTCTGTCCTTTCCCTTGATTTTGAAAATGCAGAGAAGCTATAAGATGGTTTAAATGGAATGACTCAGATCTCTGAGAAAACTACTTTGATGTTTTGAGTGTTTGTGGGAATAATACATTTGAAAATAGCATGGCAGTTCTTTTTATTCCAAGTACAAGCTTAATAGTTCCTAGAGACTTTACTGTCTGTAGTAAAACCACACGTAGTCAGATAGAAGCACTGTTGGCTTGTAGAAAACAATCAGCTTGGGGGGGGAGTCATAGGCTGTAGTTTTCAAATTTGAAATTTGAAAATTTGGACTTTGTATATCAAGAACAAAACCAGGAAAACCAGAGCCCTGATTGTACAATGACCATGGATTAAGAAAGAATGAGGATGTGAAAGGAGGATAAGCCTTGCAGTGCAAGCCTGGAGGTGGCCCATCCAAACCTGGAGGGAGCAGAGGTGGTGGCATATGCCTGTAATCCCAGTACTTGGGAGGCTGAGACAGGAGGATCACAGGTTCAAGACCAGCCTCAGCAACTTAGTGAGACTCTCAGTAACCTAGAGAGACCTTGTTTCAAAAGAAAAAACAAAAAGGGCTGTGGGTATAGCGTGGAGGTAGAATGACTCTGGGTTCAATCCCTAGTACCACAGATACACACACACACACACAAACATGGGGTAAAGGAGGAGAGCCATGTAGAGGCACCTCAAAAAGTTCAAAGACATTCCAGATCAAGGAAGATACCAAACAATACTGTGGGAAGGACATAAGCCCACGGCCCCACTGCCGACATGGCAGGCGAGCAGTAGAGAAACCAGGCCTGAGGAGGTGACTGGGCGAGTTGGTGTAAGCACTGAAGAAGCCCTGGCCACCTCAGCATGGTGAACACTCCCCGGATGTAGAAGGAAGAAGGAACGAGTTGAGAGTTGTGATAGATCAGAGGCACTGTGGTTAAACTGAGAAGGTCCTAGATTGCAGTCAATGGACACTGATAATGTGTGCCAGTGTTATGCCCTAAAACATAGGTCAGGGGACTCACATGCAGCTGATGCCAATGGAGGGTGCCCAGAGTCTGGGACCACGGTCGTCAATGAAGTTCTGGAGCCCAAAGCATGGATAGACACTTCTTATTCCCCTACCCTTTGGCCATCCATTCTTATTTATCCTGTCCCAGATGCCATTACAGGATGAGACTGGAGTAGAGAACCCTATGTGGGGCTGAAGAGTCCTGATGTGGAGTTTGAATTATACATCACTTCAGTTTATACCTCAAGGGGGACCCCAGGTAATAAACCAAAGTTAACTGAATTCCTGCAAGTGTTGGGGGTAGGGTGAGGAGAAAGGGAACTCAGACAGGAAAATGGAATTCTGTTAGAAAAATAAAGAAATATCCTTTATGCTCATTTAACTGGTTGAGTTTAGTTTTTGTACCTGCTACAAATACAGCCCATGACTCCCTCTCCAAGCTGATCAATAGGAAGAAGACTTCCAAATTCCTCCTTACTATAGTACAGTACTTACTATAGTACCCTGTACTGTATATTGTCTGCTTACTTGCCTGTCTGTTCCACTCACATGAAGAAGCTGGAGGCCAGCTTCTTCCTTTAGGTAGGACTTGGTACATGACAGATGCTCAATAAATATTTGTAGGGCTATCTATTGCCACTGGCTTTATTCTGACACATAAGATGTATCTTTTTAAAAATAACAGGCAAAATTTTTTTCATTTCCAAATAATACAAAAATACATCTATGAAGAAATTATGTAGAAGAGAAAAAGGCAGTGTTAAAATTGAGCATATTGGAAAGGCTGAATTGAACAGAGTAAAGTGACCATCTGGTTTATGAGGTTTCCTGATTCCTAGAAATCACAGTGTTCTTCAAAATTCCTAGAAATTGTAGTCCTCTTTTTAGAATAGGATTGAATATTGTTTTGTTAAATTTAACATAAAAAACATGCAAGCTGTACTGAATCAGATGTCAACTTCCACTCTAGTATAGACCAGAATTGTAGGAACTAACAGTGTAAAATTACTGAATCCTTCGAATTCAGAATGTTTTGTTTATTAAATATGTTCATTTCCAAACTACAGTAGATGTGGAATATTGATATATTTGGAGATACACAGTACCAGTAAACATTTTAATAGTAATTTGTTAATTTTAATGGGTATTAGAAAAATATAACTAGCAGACAAGCTTTATAACATCACAAATCCTATTGCTTTGGGTGACAGTAAAGTAGATATCTGAGAGCAAGATGTGAGTGATTTGAAAAAACAATGTGCTATAAATAATGGTACAAATAATATGCAGTTATGGCAAAAAAAAAGCAAAGGTCGTACTGGCAGAACTGAGGTTTAGGATGCCCAATATTAACTCAATTTTTAGAAGAAAAATAGTCCTTTCTCAGTTTGTTTATTTCGGGGTGGAACATCTGGATACAGATGCAGTGGGTTAGAGGAGGTAACCGACACTTGCTGTGGCTTTCCTAGTTCTTGCTAGACCTTGATTTTCCCTACTGAAGCAAATCATGGGGGCTAACTCAGCTGTCACATTTGTAGAGGGGCTGCAAGATAAAATGCTGCCCTTCAACCCGGAGTCCCTGATTTCTGGCCGTGACTTTGGCACTCAGTGACTGTGTGACTCTGGGATAATTCTTCCCTCCAGCATGGGCATCTCTGCTATACAAATTTTGTACTAAGCGAAGAATAGCCATATATATCCCTTAAAACTAAGATTTCATACTTCTTGATTTGGCCAGGACAGCCCCAGTTTACAACTGTCATTGCAGCAAAACTATTAATAGTGTTTTCTTATGTATCACTTTGACAATAAATCATATGATTTCTTTACTCGGTGCCATCTCAAAAGAAGTAGGTGCAGAGGTTGGGCACTAGGCAATATGATCAGGCACTGCTTACAAACTTCCCATTCCACTTAGAGCGAGCTGTGGTCCTTTAATTTGTTTTATATGGTCCTGTTCTACATAAGATCTTATTTGGAAAAGGAGAAGAGGAGGATTTTGTTAAAGATTACAACAACAAGCAAAAAATAAAAATGAAAACCTCTGAACTACATGAACTTCAAGTTCCTTTTTTATCCCTGGTTTAGACAGTTTGACATTCAGCGTATTCAGTTCCTGTGGGGCTCAGTCTTCAGATCCATTGTGAATGAAAGCACAGTCATTTATATTGCTATTTGCAAGGTCTCAGGAGACAGGGAGCAGATTTTCCATTTTACCATCAAAGAGGAGTAATCGCAGAACTTTAATCCATTGGTTGTCCTCTCCTGACTCCACTTCTGTTGATTCAAGGTGTCACGAGCACCAATAGATGGGAGACTTCTGCAGAGAAGGGTTTTCTTCTCCAGGGTGAGATTTCAGCTCATACTGTGTTGTAGGAGTTGAGATAGTACTATTCTCATGATTTGAGAAGGGAGCCCCTGGTTCGATAATGCTATTTATTTTAAACATCATTAGTTAAAACTGTATTTCCCAGTCTACAGGGAATAAAAGTAGGTTCAGGGTAACAAATACAAGACAATGTTCCTCTGATTCAATGCTTCTGTTCTCTCTGTGGAAACATCAAGTCGTCTCCACTATTTCCAGATAGTTTTGAGATTCCCTAGAAATGTTTCACATGCAATCCAAGGACTGGATCTAGAGGTGGCAAATGGACAAATGGGATTGTCCATTTTCCACGTTGGGCTGATGTCTGACTGTGGCTGCCTTTGCTGGAGTTGGTTGTGCTACCAGGAAAGCATTTTACATCAGAATGCACAAGTAAAAAACATGGTCTCTAACTGTTGGTTGCCTAGAGTCAAATCTTAGCTTTGTCGTATGCTAGGTATTCAACTTCTCAGAATCTCAGTTTTCACAGAGATAATCAGAGTGCCTGCATCACTGGGCCATTTAAATGAGATGATCTATGTAAATGGTTTAGTACTTTGCCTTGATTAAAAGTTAGTAATTTCTCTTATTCATTTTATTATTCTGAGTATCTCCCTCCATCATTCCCTGGTCATCATCTCAGAAGACTTCTTAGTATTCCATGTAAATAAATATCTGGTAGACGTGCCA
>PVLC010016979.1:0-34587 GCA_004027655.1 Graphiurus murinus
GGAGGAGGAGGAGGAGGAGGAGGAGGAGGAGGAGGAGGAGGAGGAGAAAGAGAGGAAGGGAGGGAGGAGAAGGGAAGAAAGGAAGGTCTATTTTGATAAATGTACTTGTGGAGATATTAACTAATGCTGAGAAACACAACAGGGCAAATGATTTTTCCTGGGACATGACGGCAGGTTGCACAGAGACACTGATACATGTAGTGAGACTTGTTGAAAAAGTTTACCAGGGAGACAGGGAAATGCATTCAAAGAAAGAGAACTAGCACAGCTGAAGGCACAGGGACTCAAACAAACAGAGAAAAAAAAAGAGAGAGATAGAGCTGGAGATTCAAAAGTGCACTAATCAAAAAGCATGCAACGCCATGGAAGCAGATAAAGCAGGAAAAAGACACCGGAAAACAGAGAAAAGGAAACCCCCAAAGACATTATGATAATGACAGAAACCTAGGAGACAGGAGACCAAAAGAAGGAAATCTGTTACCTTGAGCTGAAAGGGGAGGAAGAAAAACCATGGGGAAGAGGGAAGAGAGAGAGCTCGTATGTATTTCTACTATGGAGAAATGTGGAAGAGTGCGGAGAACACAAAAGCAAGCGGAGGCAGGACTGGAGAAGGTCATGGTTTGAACGCCCCCTCCAACACTCGGGTTGAAATGAGCACTGCGGTGGTGATTGGGAGAGCCACCTTGAAGAGACAGTTGGGTCAGGAGGACACAGCTCTCGTGAACGGATCAATGCCATTGCTGAGAAAGTGGATTGGTCACCCTGGGAATGGCTTTGCCATAAATGCTAGCTGTCTCTCGCTGGGGGACACATGTTCTCATCCTCTTGCTCATTTACATAAGCTCTCACCACTGGATGGCCTCTCATGTTATGACACAGCAAGACACATCAAAGTCAATCACTAAACTGAACCTGAGAAGGAGGGAGGGGGAGGGAATGGGGTGGGAATTGGAGAAGGGTTAAATGAGAGATGTGTGCATGTATGCCTTTACCAGCTTGTACCTCATGAAGATGTGTGATTACAATGCACCAATAAAAAGAAAAAAAAAAGCAAAGTCCTCACCAGGTACAAGAACCTGGATATGTGAGCCTCCAGAACTGTACAAAATAAATTTATTTTCTTTATAATATATATGGTATTTGTTACATCAGTGTAAAATGGGCTAAGAGAAACATGAAGGAGGAGAGAAGCAATGATTGGTGTGGGAAAGGAGTAAAAAGAATCCAAGAAATATATGCATTTGAGAGGGGAGAAAGAAACACAAAGTGAAACGCAGGAGAGAAGAAAATGAGAAGTGAGAAATAGTCCCTTCTGTGCTGCTATAACAGAATGCCTCGAAATGAATGGGTAGTGTGTGTGTGTGTGTGTGTGTGTGTGTGTGTGTGTGTGTGTGTGTGTGTTACTAGGGATTGAACCCAGGAACATTCTACCTCCAAGCTACATCCCTAACCCTTTTTATTTTTTGTTTTTAAACAAGGTCTTAATAGGCTGCTGAGAGTCTCACTACCTGCTGAGGCTGTCTTCAAACCTGTGATCCTACTGTCTCAGCCTCCCGAGTACTGGGATTTCAGAAGTGTGCTACCACACCCGGTAGCAATTTATAATAAACAAAAATTTATAATGAACAAAAATTTATTGGCTTATTGTTCAGGGTCAAGGGACCAGTCTGGCAAGGGCCTTCATGCTGTGCCATTCTATGGCAGAAGGGCAAAGAAACAGAGACAGCAAAGAGATTCCCTCCTTCTTTTATAACAAACTCACTCCTACAAAAATGAATAGATCCATTCACTTGCCCTCATGGCTAATCACCTTTCAGTAGGTCCCAACACTGTTGCATTGGAGATTGTTTCTAAAATATACTTTTTGAGGACAAATTTAAACCATAGCAGAGCATGAAAGAGGCCGATTACAAAGAAAAACCATGAGGCATTGAAAGATTAGGCATATTTATAATTGAACACATACATATATACACATATATACATGGTGTGTGTGTGTGTGTGTGTGTGTGTGTGTGTGTGTGTATGAGAGAGAGAGAAAGAGGGAAAGAGAGAGAGACAGAGACAGAGAGAAGGGATAGAAAAGAAACAGTGGAAGTATAAAACATAAAGGAGCAATAAATAATTAAAAGAGATAAATGGAGAGAAGAAAAACATCCATAAAGCTATCTGTCTGATCTGGGTGTGGTGGCGTATGCCTGTAATCCCAGTACTTGTGAGGCGGATACAGGAGGATTTTAGGTTCATGGCCAGCCTTAGCAATTTAGCAATATCCTGTTTCCAAAGAAAAAACAAATTAGTGCTATGGGTGTAGCTTGAATAGAATACCCTTGGTTCAATCCCCACCACCAAAAAAAGAAAAAACAGAAGTTATCTACCTAATCTGGAATAATAGCTATTATTCTATTTTTCTTAGAACAAATTTTTAAAATCATATAACTGGATTATTTGATAGATTAAGAAATTGTTTATTTCATTCAGTCTTATATTTCCTAAAAAATATTTATTGAAATTTACAATATAGCAAGCAGCAAGTTCAAAAAAGTTATTAGTTATAACCTTTTCACATATATATAAAGTAATAAAAAGATTGCTATATCCCAGAATCTTAGAATATTAACTATATGAAATCAGAGTTCTGTAGTTAACATATAAAGTTAGACATAGTTCTCCACCAAAGACTCAACAATTTCGAGTTATTTCCCTCCGTTCACATTTCCCTGTGAGACAGCTACAAGCACAGCAGGTCAAAGAGACTGAAAGAAATAAGTCACTCCGAGTCCCTCCCTAACCTGCGACTCTGCCATCTTGAAGGCTTGTAGCCAAACAAACACATACAAATTCATAGGAACTAGGCGATTGCCTTTAATCATCAGGACACTAAAGGGCTGTCAGAAGATATACTGAGTATGCTTGGAATTTCCATAATATTGAATGTGATATATAGGTAAATATGATTTTAATCACCTAACTGTAGGCTTTCAGGACAGCCTGTAGGTTCACAGAAACTTCATAAATTTGAGAGCTGCCTATCATCTTAAAAGTAGAGTACCTAATGAGTTCCTTCCTATTCCTTTTCTCACTCTCTCTCTCTATTATACTCTTCTCACTTGCCTTCAACAAAGTGACTGGGCCTATATTCCCCAAGACCTACCTGAACAGTATTTTGGTTTGGTTTGGTTTGGTTTGGGTTTCGGTTTGGGTTTTGGTACTAGGGATTGAGTTCAGGGGCATTCTGCCTCTGAGCAATACTGCTAATCCTATTTTGTTTTTATTTTGAAACGAAACAGGGTCTTGCTAGGTTGATGAGAGTCTCAATATTTGCTGAGGCTGTCCATGAACCTGTGATCCTCCTGTCTCAGCCTCCCAAGTACTGGGATTACAGGCATGCACCACAAAGCCAGCTTGAACAGTATTATTTAAGCACATAATATGAAAAAAAAAAGAAAATATTTATACCATTAACGCAGCTTTGGATTTTGCCTCAAAACCAAAAATTATCCTTCTAAATATGAATATTTTAAGACTAAATCTGGCAATCTGGCATCTCTAAAGACTCTCCATGGCCAGATGATTTAATGTAAGTTATGTTTTTGGCGTTGTTGTTTATTTGTTTTTTGTTTGTTTGTTTGTTTTTTGCAGTTCTGGGGATTGAACCCAGCGGCATTTTACCTCTAAGCTACACCCCTAGTTCTATTTTCTTTTATTCTTTATATGGAAACAGGGTCTCAAAGCTGCAGAGGGCCTCACTAAGTAGCTGAGGCTGACCCAGATCCCACAGTTTCAGCCCTCCCAAGTACTGGGATTATAAGCATGGGCCACCATGCCCATCTCTGTTTTTTTTTGTTTGTTTGTTTTTGTTGTTGTTGTTTTTTTTAACATTTAAGAACCTTTTAAGATATTTACCCAATCTAGTGTGTGTGTGTGTGTGTGTGTGTGTGTGTGTGTGTGTGTGTGTGTATGTGCTGTCTGTCACTGGGGATTGAACCCAGAGGTTTCTACCTCTGGGCTATATCCCAGCCTTGTTTTATTTTTTATTTGGAAACAGGGTCTCACTAAGTTGCTGAAGCTGGCCTTAAATCTGCAATTCTCCTGTCTCAGCCTCCCAAGTACTAGAATTACAGGCATGTGCCACCATGCCCAGTTCCACCTAATGTATTTTACAAATTTAGAGTAACACAAGAACTCCTGATGATTATAGTTTGAAAAAGTCTTAATTTCATTTCTGCATAAAGATGGAAGATCCTGAATAAAATCCTGGAAAAGGAAATTCTGCAAAAAAAAGAATCACTCACTATGATGAGTAAAGTTTATCTCCGGAATGCAAGGAAGATACAATACTTGGTGCTCTATCAATATAATAGAATACATTGTGCCAATAGGTTGAATAAATCACCCTTTGACATTCTACACAGAAACCAAAAGGAACATTCGCTATGCATTCTTTATTTTGAAAAATATATAACCACTGCAAATCTATTAGAAGAGATAAAATCAGAGAGACTGATAATACCAAGTAGTGGTGGTGATAAAAAGCAAAAGGGACTTTCATTTACTGCATCCAGGGATGGATATACAAACAAGCTAAGCCATTCAAGTTCCCTCCCTGACAGGTGGCATTGCTTCAGTTGCTTGTGGCCAAATATTCCCTGACCTCTGGAGAAAATGGTATGTACAGTGGAAAAGAATGAATCCAATGACAGATAAACATACATATACATATGTTTCTCTATATGACTTATATAGGTATACATATATATATATATTTCTGTCTCGTATCCATATATATGAATAATATGACAGATGACACTGCAATATTAAGTCCCTAACCAGTACTACCTGAATACAGATTAACTTTTGGAATTTTCATTATTATAAAACCATAGATTTCCATTTATTCTCAGGCTCACTTGAATTATTTCTCTAACTTCCAATAGAGTTCTCACTAATTGGATAAGTAATATTAACACTAGGTGTAGAATTTATATATTTAGCACATATTATGAACAAAAAGCTATACAAGATACCCAGAACAGAGCTTCTGCTCTCAATGCTAGCTGGTGATTCATCTAAATATATTAAAAAGATGAATAATATCCAACATGAACTGAGTTTCGGAACAATGCTTCATGACAGGTGATTTCATCTAGTAATGACAATTTGAAAGACCCTTAAAGATAGAGAGACAATTGTAGTAATTACCAAAATCTTTATTACTGAAATACTGGATCTGGCATTGAAAGATAAGGTTGTATCTTCAGGCACCAAACACATGTCTGAAAAACTATGTACTCAGTCACTCAACCAGAATTTTCTGTTCATGTTAGTTTGATATATTTAAAAACTGAATTATCTGGTCGGTTTTTAATAATGATAAAAATGCTCACAGTATTTCTTTCCAGTAACCAACAAATGACTGAGATATGTATAAGCAATATGATATATCTTACTTCTACCAATATTACTACCTCTAGAATCTGAACACACTTAACTGCCAAACATATTCATGAGTCACTAATATTTTCCTGGGCATCTATATGTTTCATACTATATAGGAAATATTCAAATATTATTATAGTATTTAAATTCATATGCAGGTTTAAGGTGTGTGTGTGTGGGGGGGGGTTACTGGTGATTGAATCCAGGGGCGTTTAACCTCTGAGCTATACTCTCAGCCCTATTTTATTTTTTATTTCAAAAGAGAGTCTCACTAAATTTCTGAAAGTCTCGTTAAATTGCTGAGGCTGGCTTTGAACCTGTGATCGTCCTGTCTCAGTCTCCCAAGTATTGGGATTACAGGTGTGTGGTACCACGATCCATCAGGTTTAAGATTTTATGTGCTTGTTCTCTTCTTTAATTAGAAGATCTATATAATAAGATTTCTAAAGTTCCATATAGCTACTGATTCTTTCGTTTCTATCACTTACGAGTAGCATGCCAAATTCTTTTATTTCTATCACCCATGAGTAGCACACGTGCTTAATTTTCTACAGTCATATCATGAGCCATTCATAATTGACAGTTCATGCAACTGGAGAGTAGTCAAAATCTCATCAGTTTTATTTCTGGGAAAGTCTAATTACTGCACAGTTTCTAGGAAAGTATACTGACAAGTAGACTGAAATGGATGCTTTTCTATTAAAAAATCTACTAGAAAAGAAAACCAAGGTGATTCCTTTTTCATTTTCATAATGTGACTTCTATTCGAATGTTAAAAACTTCAGTATTTCTAGAGATATCTAGAATTTTCCCTACAGGCCTTTTAAATTGAGATATGGAATATGTTGGAAGGGAATTTTTTAAAAGAAAACTTGACAAGCAACAATTAATAATTATATAAGGAAATAAGTCAACTAAGGTGAAACAAAACTCAAAACTTCCGAGTAACTCAAACTTCTTAATCCACTATGGAAACAACAGTAACAAATACTTTTACAGAACATGAGTAAGATTTCAAAAGCCCTTTCATGTCAATGATTCCATTTGATGCAGCACACTTATAAGAGAGAGCAGAGATCAAGACCTTTTGTCTGGAGAACAAACAGATATAAGCTTAAGCCATCAAGATCACAAGCATAAATAGCCCTGCTTTTATTCATCTATCCATCCATTTAGTGTTTATTTTCAAGATTACTACATGCTAGTCATAATGAAATATATTTGTCTTCAAGCCTCTCAGATTAGTGGAGAAATGATGGCAAAGAAGTATAACATGATGTAAAAAATGCAATAAGGTGCTTTAGTTCCAGAGAAAGAGTACCTTAAAATTGTAGAATTTTGAATTAAACTCTCTTAAATCTTTGTATGAACACAAGACCACAGAAAGGTAGAGCTAGGAAAAGACTAAGAGATTATTACTCTCATTTCCTTATTTGATAAGTAAGGAGGCTAAAACCCGAAGAAGCTAAATGATTTTCCCTAGATGATAAAATTGGAAAATGACAAAGCTTTAAAGTTTCTTAATCCCATAAATACAATTTCTAAGCTGTCTTAACACATACAGAGTTTACGAAGGAAGAAATTACATAATAATTACATGGATTTAGTCTGGGATGATAGATTTTAACAATATCCTTAAAGTATTCAAAATGCAAATAATCAATATATCACAAGTATATACACAAACAATTCCTACATTACTTTTTAAATACTTTTATTGGTGCTTTGTAGCTATATATAATAGACAGGGTCAAAGTGATACAAACATACATGCACACCACTTGGTGTGTTCATAATTTCTACACTTCAGCGTTTCTCCATTTCTACAATGAAGCCAATGAATCTGTATTCAATCAATCTATAGGTTGATAGATAGCAAAAAGAGGATTTTTGTGTTCAGTCTGTACTTTTATAATTTCCTGAGGAATTAAAATTGCCTTAATATGCAGTGATCAAACATCATTCAAAAGGCAAAATGAAAAAATTATATTTTATATTATTTTAAAGATCACTGCTGGCACCTCCTGAATGAACAGATATCACCATGCCAACTGCAAAGTGTTTATAGTGCTCAATGCAGGGAAGAGACAATGGATACTTCACTGCATAGACAAATACAATCCCCGGCTCATGGCCGTTCTTATTGAACCTTTAAGAGTTCAAATATAAATGAGTTTTATGTCCTAAACGCACAGATCCTTATGCATTAATATCTAGCATTATGGCTTCTTCCAATACCACCATGGACCTTTAAAAATGTGGGTTTGTTGAGGAAAAGGCTATGTCATGTTGGTTTTTGAAATTTCCCAAAATAATGCAGCATGGCATTCTCACTGACTTTTTAGACTGAATTATATTCACATTACCTTTCTTCTGGTTCGCTATGCTATTTCTGGTAGAGTGGTTCTGCCTACATGAGTAAAATTTTATTACACTCTTATCCTTCACCGTTGACTCTACCTTGGCAGTCAAGTTTAATCGTGCCAGATGTTGTTTTTGCAAAGCTCGATCCTTCTGCAAAGATAATAGCCAAGCTGACCAATTCCTCCACTCAAAGAATCAACCTCCCTCAGGAAAGTGGTATGTTCAGGGGATAATATCTGACAATGAAGCAAACTAACCAGCTTTCAGTCAAGTTAGAGGGCTGCTATTTTGCTAAAAAGGTTTGATCTTCATACTCCAAATAGGAACTGTTTTATCTGGGATAGTCTAAAATGTTCTTAGTTCACTGCTTTTGTCTTAATATGTGTACCTTTAACTACAGAATGATAATATCTCATACAGAGAACAAAAATATGAATGGTAATTATAAAGCAATGAAAGAAATGTTCCATGTGAAAATTATGAAATGATTGTATTGCTCTTTGTTATCAGCTACATCTATATTGATCTTTTTCTTTTTTCAAACCACGGGGAAGATGTAAGGTGTAATTGTTTACACCTCCAATGATTCATCTTCCCCCAACAGGGGATGCACTCAGGAAGAAATCCTATTTCTACAAAGTACAAAGCCTTCTGCTTGTAGATTTCCTCCTTTCTTCTATTTCTCTGCCTCTGCACATAAATTCATCCCTTTCTCAAAAAGGCATACACAGTAACATGTCACTTATCCAAAGAACAGATTTCTAGTAACCATTGAGTGAAAAATAAAAAAAAAACCAAACCTTTATAAAAGAGAAAAAGGTTTCTGAAAGACCAGTTGTCAGAAAGCACCTACTTATTTCATAAGGAGAAAACTCAAAATGATCTCTCCTTCCCCTGAGTTCCCCTGCTTATTATCTGAACCGTTCTCATGACAATTATAATTTCTCGTTATTCTACTTATTTATGTAAATGTGTTATCTTCCCTACCAACCTGGAAGATCTTTGCTGGCAGGATCCGTGTCTAATTTATCTTTAGCTCCACAATGCCAGTTTCTTCATTTATGTTCTACAAAGAACCAGTTCTCCATCCTTTCAAGCCTTTAAGGTGACAGAAAGGTCAAGGTAATGAGGACTAGGAAAAGGCTATTTGATTTGTCCAGTTTTTCACTAGTGTCTGACTCTTACCACATGCTTTTATTATAGGTATTTTTATACACTTCTTATATTCCCAACAGCACCAACTAAAAAAGGAAGCTTTATAAGCTCATCCAAGGAGAGTCCCATATGTTGCTCATCCTTGTATCTCTCAAAGCTTTTAAATAGAATCTTGCACATAATAGACACAGATATATAAGTGAATGAACATAAATCAGATTTGAGGGATAAATAGCAGACAACCATAAGACATAAAAGCTGACAGCAAAGAAAGGCATTAGAATATAAAATAGACACTTTTTATTCATTAAACTTATATTAAATGCCTACAATATACTAAGAACAATGCTTGGTACTAAAAGGAATAAGACACAAAATTTCCCTCAGAGAATTCACAATTCAGTGGGGTAACCAGAAATGAAGCTAATAATTATAACACTAAGTTATAAAAGATTGTGTCCTATTGATATATCCATTACATCCAGTATATGAAGTATTAGTTAAATTTTTTAAAAATACAAAGCTAGTTTAAAACAATAACATCTCAAAAACTAAAAGATGTAATATCATATTAAATGGAGCACCTCATGCTAGGTATTACTCCCTATATCATTACCATTTCTTAAATGCTTATCATTTCAATTCAATTTTCTTTCTAATATTCTTTGTGCCATATCCTAAACAATAATAGATATAGACAGTTGTTTTATATAGATTACCGTCTTTTAGGAGATCTTTTAAAATACAGGCATATGCCACCTAATGCACTTTCAGTCACCAAGTGGTAACAAATATGACAGTGGTCATATCATTGAAGCTGAAAAATTCCCATCACCTAGTGATGCCATTACCACCATTAACATCAATGCAGAATGCATTGGTCACATATTTGTGGTGTTACTGGTGTCAATAAATCTACTGCACTGCTAGTCACATAAAATATGGCACATACAATTATACACAGTACATACTTGATAATCATAATAAATAACTTACTGGTCAATATATTTACTATACTGTGCCTTTAATCATTATTTTAGCGTGTACTTCTTCTACTTATAAAAAAATGTAGCTGGGCACAGTAGTGCATACCTGTAAACCCCAGTACTTGGGAGGCTGAGATAGGAGGGTTGCAGGTTCGAGGCCAGTCCCAGCAACTTAGCAAGACCCTTAACAATTTAGAGAGACTCTGTTTTAAAATAAAATAGGGCTAGAAGTGTAGCTCACAGGTAGAACCCTCCTGGGTTCAATCCCCAGTAACACACACACACAAACACACACACACACACACATTCACTATAAAACAGCGTGCCATGTTACACCAGCAGCTGCCTCGTACATCTCATTTTCATTGCCTTTCTCAATAGCATCCACAGGCCATGATAGTGATTTGCCAATGCCATCTTGGTTTGTGTGCGTGCACTCTACAATGTTCACATGACAATGAAATTACCTAGCAACACATTTCTCAGAATGTATCCCCATTGTGAAGAAGCGCACAAACAAGTGTTGATGTTGTTAATAATATAAGCATTTATAATTTTCTTTAATTTCTTTTTATAAAACAATATTTCTCAGCTGGGCATGGTGGCACACACCTATAAAAATCCCAGTACTCGGGAAGCTGAGGCAGGAGGATCGCAGGTTCAAGGTCACCCTCAGCAACTTAGCAAGACTCTCAGCAACTTGGCAAGACCATGTTTCAAAATTAAAACTAAAAAGAGCTAGTGGTGTAGCTCAACTCCTAATACCAAAAAAAAGCTATATTTCTCTATGTATCATATAATTTCCCCAAACCTAATTCACTATTCTATTCAAGCACAGCTAGACAGTTTCCAACAGTTCATAGCACCATCCAGAGCTACCTCAATATTTGACAGATTACAGAAGGAATACTAGCTGGTTATTGAAATATTCAAGCATAGCCTTTTGGAAAAATTTTACTTATCTTTTAAGATTTAGCAATTTAGTTCACTGTTATCCTCTTTTCTTTGGAAAAGACTGGGAGTATCAAATAAGTTTAACTTCCTTTCCCATGGACAATTAAAAGATAAAGTATCTGTGCAAGGGAGAATTTCACCACTCCGTAGAGCCTTAGAGTGTTAATGGACCGAAAGCATCTCGAGGTATTGTTTTAGCATTGTCCTAATGAAGATGCACAATGCCAAAATGAGCCTGACTTAAGTATCCTTTCCATAATGCTGGATTGCATAATAATCCAGCTGGTCCTTTGTATTAAGGTTGAGAGTTGACTAAAAAATAACCATCAATGGCAATGTGTATTGCAGAATAGACCCCACTACAGATATATGAGACAAGGATTATACTTGCATTTTAGGAAGAGGATTTTCTCCCTGCTTAAAGGAACTACATAGTCATTACAGAAAATGTGGAATACCAGCAAAGAATAAGTAACATTATACAAACCATCCATTATCTCCAAACTCAGAAATTATGTCAACATTTTAACATATTTCCCTCCAGTATGTTTATCTGTATGTATGTGGATATGTCCGTGTGCATGTCTGTGGGCACATGAGAATGGCCACTGACTCTGTATGGTGTATACACATGGATTTCAAGTCCATGTATATATTGTGTACATATACTTCAGAATATTTTGTGGAAATTTCTCCCCAGATACAGTTTTAACATTAAATGGTTACATAAAGTCTCATTGCTTAAATGGACCATAAGGTATTTAACCAATGACTTGCCATAGACCGTTTACACTATTTCCAATTTTTCATTATTACAATTAATTGCATAAAAAAACCTAAATAATTTTGTACAACATTGTTCATTTTCATGGGATAAACTACTTGGAGAGGAATTCGGAAAATGGTATAAACATTTTGAAGTCTCAACAAATATTATTATTAAATTGTTTTCAGGAAAGGTTTTACATTACCATAGCACTGCATGTGTCTCTCTTACTAACACTGCATTAGTTGGATGGATGGATGGATGGATGGATGGATGGATGGATGGATGGATGGATGGACGGACCAAGGGACATACATGTATGCATGCATGCATACACAGGTACATACACACATGTAGACAAACATACTTCACTTGCTTATGATAATGAAGTCAAATGGGATCTCATTATTTTTATAATTTGTATTTCTTTGTCACTGAAGTAGTATTTATTTTATAAGACTAGCAAATGCATATTTTGATTTTTAATATTTATTCTTAAACTTTGCCTATTTTTCTATTGACTATAGCATATTTCTCATTATAATGAACTGTAATTGCTTGAATATAAAAAAGTAAAATGTTATCCACCAGAATTGCAATTTTACTATGAAATTATTAAAATATATAGAATATTACAAAGAATAATATGATACAATTATCCACCTTACAGACCTAATATATAATAATGTGGTCATAATTGCTTGACAACTTGTTTCTATTTCTGAAAATAAAGTAATACAAATAGAGTTGAAGCCACTTTGTTTACTTCCTCAAACCAGTTCCTTTCCCTTCCTATACACACCATCGATGATCATGAATTTGGTATATATCCTTCCCATCATGTTCTTTTATATGTTACAAGTATTTCCATGAAACATTGTACAGTATTGTTTGGGCTGCCTTTAAAACTGTTAAATATCATATGCATCATTCTTTGACTTCTTTACCCAACAGTTTTTGAGATCCAGCCATCTTTATATGCAAAGATGTAGCTTATAAACTTATATCAGTCTATCCATGTCAATTATATAAAGATGTCACAGCAATTGTCATTTTCACTGTGTGTGTGTGTGTGTGTGTGTGTGTGTGTGTGTGTGGTCATTGAGGACTGAACCCAGGGGCAATCTACCTCTGAGTTATACCAACAGACCTATTTTATTTATTTATTTATTTATTTATTTATTTATTTATTTATTTATTTATTTATTTTTGAAACAGGGTCTCACTAAATTGCTGGGAGTGTTGCTAAATTACTGAGGCTGGCCTTGAACCTGCAATTTCCTATTTCAGCCTCCCAACTACTGAGACTATAGATGTGTCACCACACCCATCTCTAGTCAGGTTTTATACTTCTGGCATGATCCTGATCATTTATATTTGTCTGGAAAACTAACCATTTCTTTCAGCACAGGATTATTCCCTATAAATATGAGTATTCCCGATAAAGCCTGAGGCAAGGGCTTGTGGGGAGATAATGTATTTGGGAAGCATGATCCCAGGGAATGGGTGTGTTGGACTAGAAAAGAACAGAAGGAGAAAAATGCATATTCAAGGATGCACCTCAGGATTGTTCACAATTCACTCAATGGCTCTAGTTCCTCACTGGTCAAAGATGGCCCCAGGGGCTACTAAGTAATTCCTACTTCCAGATTTCATATGCATATGAGTGCAATGAGTTCCTGCACTCTGAAAAGTAAAATGAAGTTATGACAACTTTTAGATCACAACTATGCAAAGCAATATCTAGAGTAAAAAGAGGGTTGAGCTGGGCATAGTGGTACACATCTATAATCCTAGTACTTGGGAAACTCAGATAGGTGGATCGCAGGTTTGAAGCCAGTCTCAGCAACTTGGCAAGACCCTCAGTAACTTATTGAGAGACTGTTTCAAAATAAAAAATAGGGCTGGGAGTGTGGCTTGGAGGTGGAATGCTACTGGGTTCCATCCCTAGTACCCAACGGGAGAAAAAAACGGAGGGTAGGGTAATAAAAGGTGAAGGCAGGTATCAAATAGATAGTCTCGTTTAATTTTCAAAATCATTTAGTCTCTTAATATATTTTATATTTTTATGTTCTCCTTTTATTTTCAATATTAGTTGTACATTTTATCTCTCTCTTCCTTCTTTCCAAGGTTTTTTTTCTTATTTATCAGTACTTCCAAAGAATTAGCTTACAGTTTTATTGACTGGCTGTGTTTCTATTCATTAATTTCTGCTTCTGTTTTTATTATCTCTTCCTTCAAGTTACTTTTATGTATGTCCATTAAATCAAACTTTAGAATTTTATCATCCAGTTCTTCTGAAATGTATTGTCATATCAGTCTTTCCTTCTCTCTTCCCATAACTGCTCATTGTTTTTCTGTGACAACCCATGTCATGTGATTCTGGTGAATCTAACCTCTCCATGACTTCAGCCACGTGTTTGGAACCATGGTGAGGTTTGGTCAAGCAGAGTACTCTATAACCCCTTGCCCCCAAATATAGTGCAGGAATAAGCACACAGCCCAGGAAGAGCCAGTCTGTTCCCTAAGGACCGCTAATGTAGATGTTGGGAGAGACAGAGACTCTTATGTGATTCCTTTTAACTGTACAAGTGTTATGTAAATTGAATGCATTAATCACATACTTAAATGTCTGGCTGAGCACATGGGATTTATTAGGCACCACTTTATGTTAAGACCCTCTTTCCCCCTGCTCTGATGATTATATACATTAAATGCAGACTAAATGTCTATGAAGAAAAAAAATCCTCTTCATTTCTGCAAACTTATATATCTGAAGTGATGATAATCTCTGCAGAGGTATTTGTGTCTTAATTAACCATTAATTTTTTTTTCTGGAGTGGTTTTAATAGGTCATTGTGAAATGTGAAACACTTTATTTTTTTTACATTATTTGGTACAACCTAAGATGCCTAGATGCCCAACTACCCTTAAGACTGATTCTGGCTGTTATGGTAAGTAAGGCAGCCAACTCTTATTTAACCCAACAGAAATTAGAAGCTATAAGGCTTTCAGAAAATGTGTTCAAGATGGTTATATTTTCTGGATTGTCCATGTATTTTCAGTCCATTCAGGCAAACACTGCCATCAAGAAACTACTGTGCAATTTAAAAATAGGAAATCTGCATGCGCGTCTAAAATAAACCGAATGGTAATCATAAAAAGCATTTGTGTGCATTTATCTGAGGGCAAGTTTGAACACAAGCCAAGGTTTTGCTTGCTTCTCTGTAATTCAGATATGCAGGACAATATGAACATTTCTGAAAGTAAAAAACAAATATCCTGGACAATATGAAAATTCAGTACACAAACAAAAATACTTCAAAGTAAAAAACAAATATCCCAATAAAGTTTCAAATTGGAGTGTGAATCTCATCTTTGCATCAGAAGAGCCAGGAAAGGATCTATATTATTTTAAGCTTCTGCTGGGCACTAGAGCAAGCATTAAATTATTCATGAAGTTATAACTATTCAAAGCTGAAATGTAAGTGGCCTGATCTCATCCTAGTGAAAACTATCCAGAACTTCATATTCTTGTCAAATCACAGGAACAAAACCTGGATTTGGATAATTTGTTATAGGAAGTGTGCACATGCAATGATCATTCCTCTAGATAGCATTAGAAAGGAATGATAACTTATTTACTTGAAAGATCAATCTCTAAGGACCCATTAAAAGCATAAAAAAGACAGGCATGGTGGTACACACCGGTAATCTCAGTACTTGGGAAGCTGAGACAGAAGGATTGTATGTTCAAGGCTAGCCTCAGCAATTTAGTGAGATCCTGTTTCAAAATAAAAAGGGCTGGAAGTGTAGCTCAGAGGTAGAATGTCCCTGAGTTTAATCTGCAGTCACACACATACACACACACATGCATAATAATTGGTAATACGTTTGACTTTAAATTTCTAGATTTAGTCTAAATTACTCAGTGTTGGTAGTAGGTGAGTTACTAAATTTAGTTTGAGCTAAATTAAATGAACTAGGCATACACACAGTGGAAAATTATATTATCTAAGTATCAGGCTATTTTTAAAGTTGTGGTAAAAACATTTAACATGCTATCTACCATAGGAAGTTTAAGTGTATGTTATAGTAATAACTATAAGCACAATAGCAGTGGGTGCTTGAAACTTACTCATCTTGCATGACTGAAATTTGATACTCACTGAATAGCAATTCTCCATTTTCCCTAGCCCATGAAAATCACCACTCTACTCTTTGCTTCTATGAGTTACACTCAAAGACACCTCAAAGAAGTGCAATCATGCAGTGTTTGTCCCTCTATGACTGGTTTACTACATATAGTACAATGTCCTCCAGGTTTACCCATGCTTTAGCATATGGCATTATTTCTTTCTCTTGTAAGGTTGAAGAATATGCCCTTATATCCATATACCACATTTCCTTATCCTTTCATTCAGTAGATAGGTAAGCCTTTTTCACATCTTCACAACTGTGAAGTAATGCTGTGATAAACTGGGTGTTCAGATACCTCTTCAAAATCTTGATTTTAATTCTTTTGGATAAATACCCAAATGTGAGGTTATTGAATTCTGTGTGGGCAGATTGAACCCAGGGGCATTCTACCTCTGAGCTACATCCCTAGCACCATTTTATTTTATTTTTTTTATTTTGAAACAGGGTCTCACTAAGTTGCTGAGGGCCTTGCTACATTGCTGGGGCTGGCCTCAAACCTGCAATCTTCCTGTCTCGGCCTACCGAGTACTGGTATTACAGGGGTGCACCACCACATCCAGCTTGGTAGTTCTAATTTTAATTTTTTGAAGAACCTCCACATAGGTTTCCAGAGCTCCTGTGCTTTTTCATTTTACAACCAATAGTATATCAGGGTTCCAATTTCTCCACATCTTTACCAACACTTCTTACTATTTTTTAAATAATAGCCGTCCCTAAGGGTGTAAGGCCATTATGATTTTTATTTGCATTTTTCTGATTATTTGTGATGCTGAGCATTTTTTCCATATACATATTGGTCATTTATCTGAGCTGATCTTTGGCAAGGATGCTAAGAATACACCGTGGGGAAATGAGAGTCTGTTTGGCACATTCTGTGGGATAAACTGGATATGCACATACAAAAATAATGAAACAGAAACCCTCATCATATACCACATATAAGCATCAATTTCAAATGGATTGAAGGCTTAAAACTAAGAGATTGGAGACTGTAAAACTCCTAGAAGAAAACATTAGGGAAAAAATCTTCATGGCATTGGTTTTAGCCATGATTTCTTCAAAAGGACCCCAAAAGCTCAGGAAACATAAGCAAACAGACAAATGAGATTTTATCAAACTAAAAAGCTCCTGTATAACAAATGAAACAATCAACAGACTGAAGGAACAGACTTCAGAATGGGAGAAAATATTTGCAATCTGTATGTCTGATAAGGTAGTAATATCCAAAATACATAAGGAACTCCTGCACACGCAATAGCAATAAAACAACCTGGTTGAAAATAGGCAAACGAAACCAGGCACAGTGGGGCCTGCCTGTAATCCCAGCTACTCTGGAGGCTGAGGCAGAGAGAACACAAACTTGAGGCTTGTCTAGGCAACTTAGTGAGAGCCTGTCTCAAAATAAAATATAGGAAAGGTCTCGGGGTGTGGTTCAGTGGTAGAACTCTTGCCTAGCATGTGCAAGGCCTTGGTTTGATCCCCAGCAGTGAAAAAAGCAGGCCAAGTACTTGAATATACACCTCTTCAAAGAACCAGGCACACAAAGATTTACTCTCAACTTGATTTGTGCTTCTTTTCATATATGGGCTACAGTTGCATAAAAAGAATAACACCTGTGCATATTTTCCTCACAGGGCTATTGTAAAGATAGTTGCATCAAGGAAGGTTAATAAACTTTTGGCTTGAAAGTGCAACACAAATTCATCTCAGACAGTAGACAGAAACTCATCTGTTCAATATCTAATATCCATTAAAGGGAGAGCCCAAGAGGATAATTGATAAAACACACTCAGTCATTTCCTCCTAAGCTTACCTGTTATCATTTTCAAGGGAGAAGTAGGTACAATATGGCACATTGCTATGCATGATACTTCTAGAATGGGGCAGCCTAGGTTCAAACACCTACCTCAATACTTTATGACAATGCACAATTTTTAATATTGTTGAACTTTTTTAGGCCTCTGTTTCTGTTCTAAAAATGGGCACAAAAATCAATTGTGCCTCACTCAAAAGGTTGTTGTGAGGATTCAATATGTAATTGTTTTAATATAATACACTTAACACCAGCAAATGACACACTACACATACCAACATATGACTACTTACATTATTAGAATGGCATAGTAGGCAAAGGTCTCCAGAGAGGACGTAACAATAAGATTTACAGATCTACGGAAAGAAATTTACTACAAGGACTGGACTCAAGATCTGCAAGGTAAGTCAGCAAGATGGAGACTGGAAGAGTGCACAGTTTAGTTCCAGTGAAAGTCCAAAGGCCTAATAACCAGGAGAAGCAATGGTGTGGTTCCAGTCTGACATGCCTGAGAACCAGAAAAGGCAATATTTCAGTTCAAGTCTAAAGACAGGAAAATAAAGCCCATGCTCCAGTCTGAAGGCTGTCAGACAGGAAGATTCCTTCTTACTCAGGGAGTGTCAGCCTACCTGTCCTATTCAGGCATTCAAAACACCAGGGATAATTGTTCACCAAATGCCTGGGTACTGCATGACCCAGTCAAGTTGACATGTAAAGTTAACTATTACAAATGAGTATGTTAGTCAAATATTATACTATGCATATATGATGCTAGCATAATTTATTAAAACTACAAAATAGCATTTAAGTATTTTATGTTTCTATGTAATGTCAAGCAACTGATCTGACTGAGGATTTTTTTGTGTGTGTGGACTTTTAGTTTAGTATTGTTTGGCTTTATTTTTTTTTAACAAAGTGACAGTTGTTTAAACAAATTAATTACCCTGTTCATTCTAAATAGTTGGTTACAGCTATGCTTAAATTGAGTGGAATTTTTATAGTCTAGCAATTTTTGAGAAAGGTCAAAACTCCCAAACACAGAAAGATGATCATCAGTATATGGTACTAGGATTGAAAGTCTATGAGCAATCTTTTCCACTGTTAATGCTAAAATTGGAACAAAGAGCATTGCTGAATGTATCAGATGAATAGAAAAATAAAATGCTACCAGTATGACATGTTAGTTATCATTAGTTCAAGTCAAGGATGTAGAGTAAGAATTAAATGCATACAAGAGAAAATGTAATTTATGGAATGAAAAGTAGGTTAAAATTTTGAGAAGTGGTGAGAGTGGAAAGAAATGCATGACAAAAAAAATCACAATGAATTTTTCTGAGCTCTAATTGCAATTAATATTGCCCACCATACTAAAGCTGCAGTTAAATCATTTTCTTTTAATTGACCGCATTGTGTTTTCTTACAAATTTTTCAAGAAGGATGCAGGAGGGTCTAAATTCTGCACAGATAGTTGATTATTCTATAATGCCTAATACATGGAATTAAAGGGACATTTTTAAATCAAGTGTAGTATTGAGCAAAACCATGAAAAATTATATACCTTTAAATCTAGAAAGTAGTTCTATACATGACAGAACACAAGCTATTGCTTTTCCCTTGTTCTCAGTTCATTTGTTTGATATATGAACATTTAGTTGAAAATAAAGGGTTAAGCAAAAACCTAGAGAACACCTGGACTCTCTTTCTGAAAGATTGAAAACGTGAATGCTTTTCAAATTTTTTTCTATTGTTAGTTGTTCTCTCCTTCAATGGAGAGATAATTTCTGAAAAGATATTGCATGTGTAGATAATATTTAAACAAGGTAAAATCTAGAGGCCTTAACAAACACATAGTCAATAAATAAACAAAAATAACTATTGTTTACTAAGGTCTTCCTATTTGGTAGGCACTTGAGCAATATTTTATCTAATTGGCACAATCACAACATTCCTCCAAGATAGGTAACAGCTATTCCTCTTACCCCCCATCACATACTCAGCCTTCCCCCACCCCAAATGAGAAATCTGAAACTCTGCAACATCAAGTAAGATATTAATGGCTAAGGCCCAAGGCCATGAAGAAGACTAGATTTGAAACAAGTTTCATAGAGCACTGAAGCTCACAATGCCTGCTACTTCGAAATAAATACAAGCAAATATAGTTATTTCTTTTCCAGAGCAGTATAGCAATTTTCTCTTTGGAAAAAAATATTTTATTTGTTGTTTCTAATTATAAGTATTATACATTGTTTATTGTAGAACATTTGCAAAGTGCACACAAAGGCAAAGAAAGAAAATAGAGCTGGGCACAGTGGCACACACCTGTAATTCTAGGACTTGGGAGGCAGAGACGGGAGGATTGCAAGTTAGGATCAGCTTTGGCTACTTAGTAAAATCCTCAAGAAGTTAGCAAGATCCTGTTTCTAGATAGACAGATAGATAGATAGATAGATAGATAGTTTATTATACTGTTGAAAATAATGTGACCTCTTTGATATATATGTGTGTGTGTGTGTGTGTGTGTGTGTGTGTGTGTGTGTGTATTTTTTTTTTACTAAGTCCTTCAGTGTCATTGCTTTTAGGCTAATGGAGCTGTAGAATATCAACAGTTGTTTTTCCCATGATGATTTTGTTTTGTGAAAATTTCTCCTTGTAGTTTAAACACTATTTGCTTTATATAGTTTAATATACGTGGTACATAAAGGTTCATCCTCATTGTGAATGAGGCCATTTATTAACATAAAACATGCCCCAGAAACTATGAAATCTCACATAACTAATTTTAATTTTATACTTATATATACTTATACATTCTAATATATTCTTATAGACAGATAGATGCCTTCCTCTGGAACACACAGCCCTTCTCTATAGCATAACAGCTTTTCTTTTTCTTTCTTTCTTTTATTTTTTTTTGGTACTGGATAATGAACCCAGAAAGATTTTACTTGAGATACATTGCCAATCTCTTTTATTCTGAGACAGGGTCTCCTTATGTTGCCCAGGCTGGCCTGGCCTTGAACTTCTGATCCTCCTGCCTCAGACTTTTGGAAGTACTGGGATTATAAGCTTAGACTACCATGTCCTGCTTTCTATAATAGCTAGCTCGCTCGCTCACTTGCTTACCTGTTTGCTTTTTTTTTTTTTTATTGGTACTCTATAATCATATATCTCGATGAAGTTCAGGGTGGTAGAAGCATACATGCACATAGCATTCATTGAGCCTTCCCCCAGTTCCTGCCCTCTTCCCTCCCCCTTCCCTCCTCCTATGCTCAGCACAGTGATTGACTTTGATAAGTCTCTGTAGGTACCTCATGTCCATTGAGGTGTTTCCCTCTTCTCCCCTCCCATCACCTTCAGTTAGGTCCACCTTCTTCACTCATTTAAGGTTTCTTCTCCTTTGTCTGGAGTCCCTCCTATGACCCACTTCCTCCCTTGCTTCTGCATATGAAAACATCTGACCTTTCACTTTTTGTGAATGACTAATCTCACTTAGCACAATGTTCTCCAGATCCATCCATTTCTCTGCAAATGACATAATTTTGTTCTTATTCATGGCTGAGTAAAGTTCCATTGTGTACATATCCCATAGTTTTGTAATCCATTCATCTTTTGATGGACATCTCTGCTGGTTCCATAGTTTGGCAATTGTGAATTGTGCAGCTATAAACAGAGATATGCATGCATTACTCTGGTAGTTTGGTTTCCATTTTTTGAGTTAATACCCAGGAGTGGTACAGCTGGGTCATATGGTAGGTTCAGTCCCATTCTTCTGAGGAGACTCCACAGTATTTTCCCAAAGTGGTCGAACTAATTTGAAATCCCACCAAAAGTGTATCAGAGTTCCTACTTCTCCACACCTTCACCAGCATTTGTTGTGGTTTGTATTTTTAATGATTGACATTCTAATTGGAGTTAGGTGAAATATCAGGGTAGTTTTTATTTGCATTTCTCTGATTGCTAATGATGCTGAACATTTTTTCATACATTTATTGGCCATTTGTATTTCTTCTTTTGTGAAGTGTCTATTGAGTTCACTTGTCCATTTCTTATTGGGTTATTTGTTTTTGGCAGTGAGTTTCTTGAGTTTTCTGTATATTCTAGATATTAGTCCTCTATCGGAGGAGTAGCTGGCAAAAATCTCCCATTCTGTTGTCTCTCTGTTGAAATTCTTGATAGTTTCCTTTGCTGCACAGAAGATCTTCAGTTTAATGCAATCACATGTATTGATCCTCATTTTAATTTCTTGCACCTTTGGGGTCTTGTTGAGGAAGTTTTTACCCATGCTCAATCTCCTACATTGTTATTCTTTGTTTTGGCTAATTTTGGTCTATTTGAATTCCCTTAGGCCTTATCTATTATTATTGTGTATAACAAGATTACCCTCTATTAAAACAAATAGCAATAACAAGTAGATAAAGGCTTATAACAGGAAGAGTAGGGAGTAACCCAATTATGGTATGTCACCCAAATTTCCTAAGAATATACTTTTATAAATTATTAAGTGGAAAATTAAATTTACTTTAAAAATTGATAAAATATATAAAAATATGGTTTCACCAATATTCTGAACTCAATAATAACACTACCCAAAAGTTTTCTTCTACTATAAAATTCTTCTGATTTCGAAATATGTCAAAAATTTTCTAAATTTCTTCTAAAAGTATCTGACATCAAAACATACACAATTTCCAATATATATATCTATATTGAATAGTAAAACTTTCTTTATCCCAGTGCATTTTCTTCTGATCTAGAAAAACAATCTATAGCATAAAAACTACCACAAGGATGCACTAATATAATTTAACATTAGAAGTCATTAAGAGTCAGGAAAGAAAACTATCATTTCATAGTTTATCACCTATTTGATTTTTTTTCAATATTAGGGCTTAAACCCAGGGGCACTCTATTTATTTTTTTCTTTTGAGATAGGGTCCCTTGCAATGCTGGCCTTGAACTTAATCCTCCTGACTCAGCCTCTCTGGCATCTGGAATGACAGGTGTGCAGCACACCCAGCTTGATTTTAGGGTACATTGATTTTATACTGTATTAGATATAGCTCTCTTTACCACCAGATAAATAAATGAACAAATACTACTCAGAAATATCAAAATTCATCCTTATACTCTATGATACATAAAAGGACCAGAAGACGTTTCTAAAGAATGGGGTTTACAGTCTCAATTGAACTGTTTGTAATTTAAAGAATCTGTAAACTTTTTAGAATTCACCTTCAAATTTCTTGTTTTTATCATTATAGTAGGTTGATTGGATTGTTGAAATTTTTGATAAATCTTAAGCAGTGAAGAAATAGTTCAATTTTCCATCTAATTCATAGACATACCATTAGCAGGGATTCCACTGTTTTTCACATTTGTGTAGGAATCATATTTTAAGGGAAACTGATGTTTTCCCTCACTTTTAATTCAAGCTTTGGAGCAACAGAGTATAACAGGGGAAAAGACAGGATGTATAGATAGAACACTTGGGTCCCATCCTACATTTGATGCTTTATTTACTATTTGCCATTTGGTAAGTCACATAACCTCTTCAAGTCTTGGGTTGATGTTCAGTTTTAATACAACTATGTATGAAAGTGCTTCCTGAACCGTAAAGATTTCCAGGAACATAAAGTGGTTTTCTCATTTTGTTTAGAATATTTGCTTAAGTAACATAATAACATATTTTTTGTTGAAACACAAATATAAATTTGCAGACAACCACTTACAAATGTAATTTCTATTTAAATACATGGAGAATAATTAATTCTCTCTTTTAAAAGAGTATTCTTTTAGTTAAGTTGATCACCTTTTAGTTAAGTTGATCAACTTAAAGTATAAATTCTTTTATTTTCAAAGAGGCTTAGTTTAGCCTTCCTTCAGTTTGTATTCTAAAAGCATTTCTGTCCCCACCCCCCACCTACACACACACATTCCACCCTTCACCCCGACTAATGACTTTAGAGTTTAAAATAAATTTAGAAAGAAAAATGTAGCCGGGCGTGGTGGTGCACGCTTGTAATCCGAGCATTTGGGAGACTGAGACCGGAGGATGCGGGTTCGCGGCCAGCCTCAGCTACCTAGTGAGGCACTCCGCAACTTAGTGAGACTCGGTTTCAAAATAAAGAATAAAAAATAGGGCTGGGGGTGTAACTCGGAGGTAGAATGCCTCTGAGTTCAACCCCTAGTACCACAAAAAAAAAGAGACTCGGTTTCAAAATAAAGAATGAAAAATAGGGCTGGGGGTATAGCTCGGAGGTAGAATGCCCCTGAGTTCAATCCCCAGTACCGCAAAAAAAAAAAAATAAAATAAAATAAAAGAAAGAAAAATGTTTCCTATTTCATAAAGCAAGTTGTGTTTCAACTATCAGGACTTTATATTTTCTATCCTTATAGAAATGTATTTTTAGAATTGATGGGAAATATATATATATATATGTGTATATATATATATATATATATATATATATATATATATATATATATATATGCTTTTGATACTTGATTTTGTTCATAAGCACTTTCATTCTTGCTTTTTAACTTAAAGCATCAATCTGTAAATGGGAGAGAACACCTGTTCTTTTTCATTCTCAAGAGTTGAAAGGGAAAAATAAATTCTTTCATCAACCTCTGCCTCATTCAAACATACAAAGCAAACTCTTCTATCTTAGGGCAGCTGGACATCTAGCCCACAAGTCAAGCAGTAAGCTAAAGAACTGACAATCAAATAATTCATGGCACATCCACATTAGCTTGCTCATACCATTAGCACTTTAAGGTTTGTTTATTTGGAGTGATTCAATCATTTCAGAACCTTAGGTTCAAATTCAATATAGTATGCGCTATCTTGTCCATATGAGGCATTTTAATATTCATCAGAATTTCAGCAAATATATGGTATGGAATAATTTCAAAACAGGAGTTCTCATTTGTGCTGAACATTCCTACTAACACACATACAAAAATTATGCTGATTTGATTGGATCAAGTTATACCATGTACTCTTATTTCATTTCATTAAACTTCATGTCCTTTTGTATTTTAGAGCTAGGGATTAAACCCAGGTCTTTGAGCATGCTGGGTAAGCATTCTACCACTAAGTTATACACCCAGCCTGCATGTCTTTCTCTTAATCACCTACCTATCTTGATGTTTTCTTATGATGTCATGCAGTTTTGGGTCACCCTGCCCCTGTCTCACCAATCTTACTAGATTTAAAGTTTCTGTCACAGAAGATTTAAAAGTTCTTGAGGATACTCAAGAAAGAGAGCCAGTTATCTCAGGAGCTGGAGATGTAGGCCTATGGCTTCCTCATCAGCATGGTCATCCACATAGAGATGGACAATGACCTCACTCACAGTGACATTGAAAGACTCAAACCATACTCCAAAATTATCCTTCCTTTCTGCCTCTTATGACACTTAAGGTGTGAATAATAGGTATTCGCCCTGGAATAGGGAAAGTACAAACTGAGTATCAATAATCCAAAAATACAAAATCTGAAATGCTCCATATTCTAAAACTTTTTGATAGCTGACATGGCACCACAATTGGAAAAAATCCACATTTAACCTCATGAAACAGGCCAAAGTCAGAATACAGGCACATCACACAAGGTATTCAGTGTCTCCAAAGCAAGAAAAGATCTACTAAGCCACTGTCAGCTGTGATGCATCTTTCCTGTGCATGCCAAGATTTCCCAGTGCAAGAATACTCACAAAGAATGGCATGTGTGCAGGTGGTCACACCCACAAAAGGATTCCCCATGAGGCCTTGCACAGAGCCAGGAACTACTATGCATTATTTGCTGTAATTTTTTTTTTGCTTATTCTCTTCTCTCTGGTGTAATGATATTATTTAAAATGTCAAAAAGGCCTGCAGATACCCCCATGTGTAACAGTAATATGAAAAAGAAGAAAGCACTTATGTTTATCTATAACACAAAAAGTCAAGTTGTTGGAGAAACTGGACAGTGGTGTAAATGTGCATCATCTTACAGAAGAATATGATGTTGGAATGACTACCATATGTGACCTTAAGAAACAGAAGGATACTGTTGGAGTTTTATACCAAAAGTGATGAACAAAAGTTAATGAAAAACTTAAGAAACATGGCACAATGCTAAAAGTAAATATCTCCATTTTGTATTAAAAGAACAGATCCATTAGCATCGCAGTAAACACACGCCACTTAATGCTACTCATGAAACCAGCGAAGATCTATCAGGATCAAGTAAAAACTGAAGGGTATTGTGAATATTCAACAAGCTAGTTGTAGGAATATAAGAACATATGTGGCATTAAATTTTTAATTTTTGTGGTTTTAGAACATTTGCTGATCACAAAGCAGCAAAGAAATCCATTAGTAGTTTGCCAAGATCATTGCTTACAAAAATCTGACACTAGAACAAGTCTATAATGTCAAAGAAACATCACTATTTTGGTACTATTGCCCAAGAAAGATACTTACTACAGCTTATGAGACAGTCTTTATAGGAAGGACAGATATTCTATCAAGGACTGTAATGTGTTAATGCAGTGGGCATCCATAAGTGTAAACTTGCTATGATAGGCAAAAGCTTGCATCTTTGTTGTTTTGAAGGAGTGAATTTTTAGCAGTCCATCTTTATGCTAGCAAAAAGGCATGGATTACCAGGAATATCTTTCTAATTGGGTTCATAAAGCTGAACTGGGTAATGACAGTAAGACTGTTATTCCTTGACAACTGTTCTGCTCATTCTTCAGCTGAAATTCTCATCAAAAATATTTATGCGATGTACTTTCATCCTAATGTGACTTCATGAATTTAGCCATGTGACCAGGGAATGCTTAGATCAATGAATAGTAAATATGAAGACTCTTTATTATTTATTTATTTATTCACTTATTTATTTTACTGAGGATTGAACCAAGAGGTTTTCTACCTCTGAGCTATGCCTCTAGCCCTATTTTAGTTTTATTTTGAAACAAGGTCTCACTAAGTTGCTGAGACTGGCCTCAAACCTGCAATCCTCCTGTCTCAGCCTCCCAAGTACTGGGATTATAGGCTTGCACCACCATGTACAGCACATCTATCCCTATCACACTGAACTTCATTATGATGTGTGATCACAATGCACCAATAATAATTTACTTTGAAAAACTTTCTTAAACAGCTAGCAGCAGTGAACCAAGACATGGGCACAGATGGTTTTCAAAAGGAATTTAGCCTAAAGGATGCTATATATCCTGTTGCTAATATTTGCAACACAGTGATTAAGAATGCCCCTAGGTTCAAGTCTCAGTGTTACACAATAATGTCATGTTACTGCCACACAATTGTATACTGTAAAATTGCTTAAATGGTTACTTTTATGTATATTTGACCATAATAAACATATTTTCTAAGATCACTTATAGATCCCTGGGGGTGCAGGAGCACCTCTAAAACCATGCAAGACAAGACATGAAAGAAGTTTGGGAATTATGTTTTGTTGGTTCTCAAACGAAAATTATGTTTTGTTGGTTCTCACACTTTCATAACATCTTTTTTTATGTGTGTGTGTGTGTGTGTGTGTGTGTGTGTGTGTGAGTAGTATTGGGAATTAAACCCAGGGCCATTGTACCTCTGAGATGGACTCAGCATTTTTTATTTTTGAAAAATGGGCTCATAAATATACTGCATGCTGGCCTTGAACCTGCAATCCTCCTGTCTCAGCCTCCCAAGTACTAAGTCACAGCATCTTTACATTTACGTGAATGTCTATAAATGCATATAGGTATCTTCATTAGTATCAGATTCAACTACCAGCAAAGAAAACAGAAAATTAAACCCCAGGTCCTTGATAACTGGGGGACAAATGTTTGGAGTGGGTGGTTTTTGTTTGGTTATCTTTGGTTTTGCTTGAATGTTCACACAAATAATACAATATATTTTAACAAATTTAGACTAAAATATAGAAACACTTTACCTTCAGAGAGAGAGACAGAGAGAGAGAGAGAGTGTGTGTATGTGTGTATGTGTGTGTGTATGTGTGTGTGTGTGTGTGTGTGTGTGTGTGTGTGTGTATTGTTACTGGGGATTGAACCCAGGAGCCCTCTATCACTGAACTACAACCCAGCCCTGTTTTATTTTTTATTGTGAAATGGGGTATTACTGAACTATTGCACCATCCTTGAATCTGTGAGCCTCCTATCTCAGCCTTCCAAGTACTAGGATTACAGGTGCATGCCAGCACGCTCAGCTGAAACACTCCATTTTCAATTTAGAATGTTATTGCTTTCCATTCACCTCGAATCCTCACACTCAATATCATAATCTCCTTTCTATATCACTCCTCCTTAGCTTTCTTTTCCCATTGTTATTAACCATTTCATGCATGGATTTGTGCCGGTAATTAGCAGAAATTACACAGAAATAAATTGTTAATTTGATCTGTTACAGAGGAAACAAATTCTGCCTGTGTCACAATCGGCATTCTCACTGATATAACCTAAAATGACTGACTACACAACTCAGACGAAGGCACATTTATGTGCTCACTGTGTTTGGAGATTCTGGGTTCAGTCTATGTGAGGCTGGAGTCTATGGATCTCAGGGCATGGTGGCAGGAAGCAGAGAGACAGGGAGAGCACATGAGCTCTGCATCTCACATCATGGAGGCCAGAAGCAGAGAGAGCAGGCAGGCAAGGGGATCAGGGAGCATATGTAAATCCCCAAAGCCACATGTAATCTCCCAAGGGTCCCTCTTTTCCAGGTACACTCTGGGCCAGGCCACCACCTAGATAAACCCATGATCTACTGATGATATTACAGCTCCGTGACTTAACTATATCAACCCTGACCTCTTCAGGGGACATCCTATATCTGACCATACCACTGCCAATTTTTCCCAAGGATTACACTGTACTCCTTTCTGTCCTTATTTTGAAGCCTACTAATATTACAAATAGGGAGATACTAACACAACCTATCTCATTAGAGTATAAGGATTTATAGGATGAAATAGCATTTGCATATGGATATACAGGATAGTAGAATGCAAAGTATTTAGCAGTGTGTCTGATACTCTACCAAATAAATAGTATCTCCTTTCCTACCCTGTCTTACCAGTATTATATCTATTATGGCCATATATCTTAAAATTTCCAGTATGGTTCCAATATTAGATGCATAATTCTCCTAACTCCACAATATACTTCTGTATCTCATAATCCTCATGTAAGTATTCAGAAAAAAGGGTACATCTATATGGCATGCACCCCATAATAGTTACTAGGTTTTGAGTACTTATGTTACCTAGGTCGTGTGCTCTGCACACATTATATCGTTTAATTGTCTCAGCATCCCTACAAGATGGATAGTATCACTGCCATTTAATTGATGAAAAAAAAAACAGAGAAATCAATTCGCTTGGCCAAGGTCACACACTTGGTAAGTCAGATCTTCTGACTCCTTATATAGTGCTTTTCCAACAATTCAGAGACTCAGAGTCACAGCTAATCGACCTACCTGAAAACACAGGCTTTTAAAGTAGTGCTAGATATTTGTTTAGTTGTTGTGCTCTGAACAAAGGAAGCCAGCAAGCTTTATGACAGAATCATTATCACACAATACACACATTGTGGTGCCTCAGTTTCCTTGTATCTAACTGGTGATTGATTTCTCCCTCCTGGTAGTGAGTACTGATTGGGGAAAGTATTGTAAAGAACCTCCATATTTAAAGTATAAATCCTCAGAAAGATAAATAAAGATACTGAGCAAGGTATTCTGAATACTTGAGCTTATACTGTGAAAAGGAATTGACAAGACAAATCCTGATGTGGAAAATGGCTCAGTTATAATCAGTTGCTGAAGTTATTCTGACAATCAGGTACAATGCAGAAGGGCAGACAATCTCAGGAAAGGTTAAGGTTTCCTTGGCAACTATCAAATGCATTGTTAATATCCCCTAGGAAGTTTTTGGTCAATAATGACTGAAGTTCTATAAAACTATTTTTAAACTATCTTTTGAGTTAATTCTCTTCTCCTTTCAAAATTCTTTTTTTCCTCAAATTTACTTTAATTGCTTAATTAATGGTTATTTGGTGAAGGTTACTGAACACTTTGTTGAAGGAAAGGTTTTGACTCTTTCTGTCAAATAGAATTAAAGTTGTCAATGAACAAGGAGCTGTTTTGGAAAGATTTGAGCAAACTCCAATGTAAAGGAGGAGTCAACCCATGAAATATTCACCAAAAGTTACAATTGCAAGTGTCTATCTAAATTTATTATTGATATCAATTATAGAATTTCCATATTTGCAAACTTCTCAGTAATTCATTTGTATTAGTTATTCTACATATCAATCAACTAAGACCTTCAGTAACCTCATTCTAAAATGAAAAAACTCAAGGTCAATTATAGATAGCTGGACCCTTAGAGGCCATTCATTAGCAGGTAATCATTAACAAGTACAGATGAGAATAAGAAGACTTGAAATATTTATTTACATCATTATAATTTTATATCATATTTTATAGATGTTCCTTGAATTTTTGATGGGGTAATATCCTAATAAATTCAACCTAAGTTACAAATATTCTTTTGTGTGTGTGTGTGTGTGTGTGTGTGTGTGTGTGTGTGTGTGTGGTACTAGGTATTGAAACCAGGGGCATTCTACCTCTGAGCTACACCTCAGCCCTATTTTATTTCTTATTTTGAAATGAAATAGGGTCTCTCTAAGTTGTGGAGGGCCTCACTAAGTTTCTGAGACTGGCCACAAACCTGCAATCCTCCTCTTTCAGCCTCCTACATACTCAGATTACAAGTGTGCACCAACATACCCAGCAGGTTACAAATATTCTAACTAAAAAATGCATTTAATTCACCTAATCTATCTAACTTTATAGCTTAGCCTAGCTTACCTTAAGCATTCTTAGAACACTTACATTATCCTACAGTCAGACCCAAATCACCTAATACGAAGCCTATTTTATAATAAAGTCTTGAATAGCCGGGCATGGTGGTGCACGCCTATAATCCCAGTTCTTGGGAGGCTGAGACCGGAGTATCTGGGTTCGCGGCCAGCCTCAGCTATTTAGTGAAGCCCTCCGCAACTTAGTGAGACCCTATTTCAAAATAAAGAATTAAAAATAGGGCTGGGGGTGTAGTTCAGAGGTAGAATGCCCCTGAGTTCAATCCCCAGTACCACACACACACACACACACACACACACACACGTCATGAATATCTCACACACCCACACAAATGGGCATTTTCTAGACAGGACTAAAAGTGAAAACAAAACCCATAGTATTCAGCAAATCTTGGCGCCATGGTACACTGTAAAATATGGGATGTTTGCCCTCATGATGACCTGGCTGATTGGAATTGCAGCTCACTGCTGCTGCCCACTATCCGAAGAGAGTATCATACCACCACATATTGGTTGCCTGGGAAAAGATCAAAATCTACAATCCAGAAATATGGTTTATACCGAACATGTATCACTTTCACACCATCGTAAACTTGAAAATTCATTTAAGTCCAACCATAGCAAGTCGAACCATCGTAAGTTAAAATGTAATGTCAGAGACCATCTGTACTCTCAGTACCGTGGAGTAATACATGATGGGATTCTTGGCGTACCTCCAGAATAGGGTGGTAGACAAGAGAAATCAATCAAGCCTCTACTCAGACTACAGACTTGTGAGAATATTTAGAAAACCTCCCTCTGATATTAAAATAATTAAAGCCTGCTTCATTTATGTTACCTTCCATGGAAGTCTTAGGTGTTTGTGGAGTCTGCTTTCAACTCTACCAGGAATAGGCAGTTATTTTAAAGCATATCTTTCAAGAAATACACTTTAATCCAGATGCTTTTCTGACTAGTTAAAGACATTAAAAGTACGGTTATTTTTACTAAGTCAAATAACTTTGTAAACATGAGTCGTATTATTAATTAACTGCTACCAAATATTGCCAAGGAAACTCTATTGATTTTTAAAATTCTCTAGTAATAATAGCATAGTATTATCTTAGAAAGGTAATTGAAAAAGTAACTTCAATAATGCAATTCAAGACTTACAGCTATACCTTAGTGATAGGTACCATAATACAGTAGAAAGAAAAATAGGTGGACAGAAATAAAGCTGTAAATGAATTGTGTAGTTATTTAAGAATAGCCTTGGGGCAGATGTTGTTTTACTTATAGGTGGTCTTATCTCCATCTCCTTTCCTTTGTCTTACAAATCAACATGAGAATACCTACCTGATTTCTGGTTTAGAGCTTTTTTTCTTATTTTCTAAAAGTAAATTTTCTTAAACCAATTTCTTCATCTGGAAATCAGCCCTTATAGACTGTAAACAATTTTTTAAAAACTAAAGTTTGGATGTTTTTAATTGCTTCAAAATATAAGTCCTCTAGAAAATATATGTTCAGTTTAGCACCCGGTATACCCAGGATGCTAAGGGAAACTAAATAATCCGAGAAGGTAGCAAGGGAAGGAACTATTCTAAGAATACTTACGTTAGTTTCTTTTTTCTCTTCCTCATTTTTAAGCAGGGACAAAGAACTCAGTGTTTAAAGTTACTGGGAAAGGGGTAAAAATCAATATAATACTAAGAGTATGACTCAATATATTTTGACTTCTCTTAAGGAAAATGAACCCCTTTTACAATTTAGTATTACAAACACAAATGGCAATAAGAAAAATACCTCACCACCATAATTACCAAAAATAACACTTAAATGCCCAGTACGTTCACTTTTTCTCAGTAGAATGGACAGAAACAATAGCTGCCCACAATGGTGTCGTTTTCTTATCACACAAAGCACCTGGTGGGACACCTAGTAGCAGTTACTGAGTAAGTGTTACTTCTTCCTCCACGTACTAGTGCACCTATAAGAAATTCCGGTGGTTAACCACAGTTTTTCACTTGCCATTTTGACCTAGAGAACACAGGTGGATGTGATCAGGGTAGAGAATTCAAGAAATGTAGTGTAGTAGCTATGGGTGGGGTGGGAAGAGAGAAAGGGAAGGAGGGAGGGGATTGGAGGATAGAGAAAGAAGAAGAAAAGAAGAAGAAGAAGAGGAGGAGGAGGAGGAGGAGGAGGAGGAGGAGGAAGAGAAGGAAGAGGAGAAGGAGGGGGGAAGAGAGGGAGGGAGGATGTGGGTAAGCAGTCTGCTAGATCTGTGGAGGGCTTTTTGGCCAACTGAAAATGGAAAATGAAAGAGAAAATAGTAGTATAAGAAAAAATCATGAGACCATAACAAGGATGAGTACTCCACAGGAGTCAAGGGCTAGGGGATAAACATATTCCTCAGAGTCATATTTCTGGTGTAAGATAGTAAATAAGCCATAACACTGATAAGTGAAAGAATCTGCTACATGCAGTCATCTTCTGAAAAAAATAAAATAAAAAATAGCCCAAAGAAGTTTCCTCTGAATGCATGTCAGTGTTTTGTGTTACATGCCACTGCTAGCTAGTCACACAGATTGAGGGAATTATGTACCAGGGCCAAAGGCAGCTGGATTTAGCAGAGCCCAGCAGCTGATGGTAAAGTAGCAAGAGAGCTTGGCCCATCAAGGAAGTTTTGTTTTGGATGACAGCCCCAACTTAAGCATCTTCATGGTTCACTCTTGAGATGAAGCCATCTCCTTACCTGGAGATTTGGAACAAGCCCCACAGGAAGGTTCAGGGATCATAGAACAGGGACAGGAGCTGAAAGACCTGTGAAGAAAAGGCTGTCTGCAGAATCTACAAGACAATGGGAAACCATGACAGCAAGAGCTGAGAGCATTTAGCAGCAATCAAAACAGATGGAATTCTGGGAGAACGAAGCAAGAGCAGAAGGCAGAACCTGGATCAAGGGAATTATTTACTGCTCAAGTTACTTCAAAGGTTTACAGTATCTTAAATATGATCTTTTCAGTCATTTGTGAGGATGAATTGCCAAGTATTGAAATGGTTTCTTGTGCTTCCTTATTTTGTGACATATCTTTTTTTTTTTTTTTTTGAGGGGATGGGGGTTCTGAGGATTGAATCTGGGGAAATTCTACCTCTAAGCTACACCTTCAGCCCTTTTTTTTATTATTTTGAAACAGAGTCTCGCTAAGTTGTTGAGCCTGGCCTTGAATCTGTGATCCTCCTGTCTCAGGCTCCCAAGTACTGGGATTACAGGTGTGTGCCACCTCACCCAGCTCGGACATATCTTTACAACAGCCATAGTACCTTAGGAAAACTGAGACTTCTGTTGTTCCTTGCAATATAAAGTGATCAATGAACATCTAGGCATACAAAAGGAACCACCCCATCACTGTTTATGGCTTCCTCATTACTCTGCTAGTGATACCTGTCAGAGGAAGAGGGATACTACAACTCAAGTCAGGAGACCTGAGTGCTGTACCAGGTTGTGTACAGCCACAAGTAACCAAAAAATCCTGCATGAACAGACTTTTGAAATAAGTTGTTTTAGTCAGGCGTGGAGGCACATGCTTGTAATCCCAGTGCTTGAGAGGCTGGGACAGGAGGATCACAGGTTTGAGGCCAATACATGGTAACTCAGTGAGAACTTATTTCAAAATTTAAAAAAATAGGGCTGATAGTGTAGCTCAGTGGTAGCACACACCTGGGTTCAATCCCTAGTATCAAAAAAATGATGCTTTTAATCTCACATACTAAGAAGTCCATAGGTAGGAGAGGTACTGGTGTAGTAGGTCAAGGCCCTCTCTCTCTCCTTTGTGGTTCCCCTTCTTTTTTTTTTTTTTTTTTTTTTTTTTGCGGTACTGGGGATTGAACTCAGGGGCGTTCTACCTCCGAGCTATACCCCCAGCCCTATTTTTTATTCTTTATTTTGAAACCGGGTCTCACTAAGTTGCGGAGTGCCTCACTAGGTAGCTGAGGCTGGCCGCGAACCCGGATCCTCCGGTCTCAGCCTCCCGAATGCTG
>PVLC010016980.1:0-34528 GCA_004027655.1 Graphiurus murinus
GGGAGGCTGAGACCGGAGGATCCGGGTTCGCGGCCAGCCTCAGCTACCTAGTGAGGCACTCCGCAACTTAGTGAGACTCGGTTTCAAAATAAAGAATAAAAAATAGGGCTGGGGGTATAGCTCGGAGGTAGAATGCCCCTGAGTTCAATTCCCGGTACCGCAAAAAAAAAAAAAAAAAAAAAAAAAAAAAAAAAAAAAAAAAAAAAAAAAAAAAAAAAAAAAAAAAAAAAAAATGGCATACTTCAGCCAGGCATGGTGGTGCATACCTTTAATTCTAGTACTTGGGAGGCTGAAATAGAAGGATCCCAGGTTCACTGCCAGCCTCAGCAATTTAGTGAGGCCCTTGGCAACTTAGTGAGACCCTTAAAAAAAAAAATGGTGGGACATGGTGGCTTGTAATCATAGTACTTGGAAGGCTGAGACAGGCCAGCCTCAGCTACTTAGTGAGGCCCTCTGCAACTTTGTGAAACCCTGTTTCAAAATAAAGAATAAAAAAGCTGGGTTTGGTGGTGCAGGCTTGTAATCCCAGTACTCGGGAGACTGAGAATGGAGGATCCAGGTTAGAGGCCAGCCTCAGCTACTTAGTGATGTCCTCTGCAACTTAACGAGATCCTGTTTCAAAATAAAGAATAAAAATAGGGCTGAGGGTGTAGCTCAGAGGTAGAACAGCCCTGGGTTCAATCCCAGTTCAATCAACTACACTTCTTTTAAAGCTTCTACCATGTGGGGAAAGTATGCTATTCACAACAGAATGGCAGATCTACAAAAAAAATAAATTCTGGGCACTCCAGCCAGTGTGGTCTAGCAATGGGAGCGGAATGCAGAGTTTTGCAAACATTTATCTTTTTCAACCCTATTGATTTGCCTCTGTGACTCCACGACCATCACATGTCAAAGGTCTACTCTATGGATGCAAGCTTGGCCTGAGTGGCCCTTTGGGTTTCTCCCATCCTGCAGCTGACACCCTCAGCTTGCTGCCCAGCTGAACACAGGGGCACAGTCTCCTCCCTTTTGTCTTCTGCTCTACTCCTCTCACTGGGAAGAGAGTGGTCCCCCGGCCCAGTCTCCCAAGCCCCAAGTCTCCAGGGGGCAGCTCTGTGCCCTCCAGGGTCACCGACTGGCTGTCCCCCCAGAAGCAGCTGCAATCTAAGTGCTGGGTGCTGCCGGGGCTGGGCGAGGTCCCGCCTGGCCCTGTGCTCCTCCACCGTCTGCTCACTCGGCCGCCTCTGCCCTTCCCATGCCCGCCGGAAGAGATGAGCTCCAAGATGCTGGACTTCGAGACGTTCCTGCCCATCCTGCAGCACATCTCCCGCAACAAGGAGCAGGGCACCTACGAGGACTTCGTCGAAGGGCTGCGTGTCTTCGACAAGGAGAGCAATGGCACGGTCATGGGCGCTGAGCTCCGGCACGTCCTCGCCACCCTGGGTATGCCAGCTGGGTAGAAGGAGCCCACGTGGCGGGGCTGGAGGGCTGGGCGGGGATGAGGTGGCTTAAGTTGGGGGGCTTATATTCCAAGAGCCCTTGCGTCCCGTCCTTCCCAGGGCTTGTCTCCCGGAGTTCTGCAGGAGCAGCGTCCGCAGCTGGGTTTACTGCTGAGGCCCAGGAAGGGCACCCGGGGCTTCTGTTAGCCCCTGGAGGTCCCTGGCAGGGGTGGAGGGGATGGGGAGGCTTCAAGGGCCTTGTGATCTTTGACCCCGCCCTTGAGGAAGGCTTGGCCTGAACAGGTTCCCCGATCCTAGAGTCTTGGACCTTCAGCCTCCATAGGCCCTTGGGTTTTGCCTGCTCTTTCCTTACTGTTTGTAATCAAGAGCCCACAACTTCCCAACCCCCGCACAGGAGAAAAGATGACGGAGGCCGAGGTGGAACAGCTGCTGTCGGGGCAGGAGGATGCCAACGGCTGCATCAACTATGAAGGTATACTGACCTCGGCTTCCCAGGGCTCCGGAGTGGTACCGGACCCCGCTTGGCTGGCGGCTCCAGGGCTGGGGGCATGTGTGTGCAAGAGAGGGCTTTGGACCTGGCCTTTTCCCCTCCTGGGAGAGAATGTCTTCGTGGAAGGGAAGGAGCATGGATTTGGAGACAGTTCTGCGATATGCCAGTTGTGCGGCCTTAAGCAAGTCACCTATTGTCTCTGTGCCTCAGTTTTCTCACCTGATCAACGGGGTGTATGTGCCCTGTGTTGCTGACGCCTTTCTCCAGCTTGTGGGGATTCATAGACATAACGTTGGTCATTTCATCCAAGTTGAGTATTAGCGCAGAGAGGACTTGGAGCAGAGTTTAGGTCACATTTCTCCTCCACGTGCTCCCCACCAACCCTCAAATAAGAGAAAGAATTACAGTCTGCAGAAAGAGTAGTGGGAACGTTTGATGTATAGAGATGGAGGGAGCAGTTTAATAGGTGAAGAAGGAAATAAAGAACTGAAAGGAAAGTCAGGCATAGTGGCGCACGCTTATAATCTCAGGACTTGGGAGGCTGAGACAGGAGGATTACATATTCGAGGTCAGCCTCAGCAGTTTAAGGAGACCTTCAGCAACTTTTTTTTTCGGTACTGGAGAGGGAACCCAGGGGCATTCTACCTCCGAGCTACATCCCCAGCCCTATGTTTTTTTATTCTTTATTTTGAACCAGGGTCTCGATAAGTTGCGAAGGGCCTCACTAAGTAGCTGAGGTTGTCCTCGAACCTGGATCCTCTAGTCTCAGTTTCCCAACTATTCCGATTACAAGCATGTGCCTCCATGCCTGGGTCAGACCTTCAGCAACTTAATGAGACGCTGTTCCAAAATAAAAAAAATGAAAAGGGCTGGAGCAGGAAAAGGGCTGAATCCAGTGGCCGATTTTGGTTTTCTTTCCTAGCCTTTGTCAAGCACATCATGTCTGGGTGAAGAGATTCTTCCAGGGTGAGTGCAGCGTCTCCCTCCTGGTCCCTCTTGGTCCCTGAAGGGGCTTAGGGACAACACCCATACCCTATCTGTCTTCTGTTCCAAGTCGGGTCCCTTAAGAGGAAACCAAGTGGGGCCAAGATGCATGCACAGCCTGGCCCTGCCCGCCACTCCCCTCCATCTCCAGCTCTTCCTTCCCCCTCCCCTGCCTCCCGCCCTCCTCTGGCTTTCCTGAATCTTACCCTGTTGTCACATCCTCTGGCCTGCCCCCAGGTCTCTCAGGCCTGAAACCCCTGTGCAGGCTCTTGAGCATGAGAAAGCCCCAACCCAAGTGCAAGAGAGACCTTGCCCACACTCTCGGCCCAGTGCCTCCTCACTCCCTTCCCTGACCCGCTGGCTGGGTGCCACCCAGATACTGATATGGGGCTGAGGTATGGGAGGGTGGCATACTTTTTCCATCTAGCACTTTCTTTCAGGTGCCTGGCCCTTGGCCTTAGCTGTCCCAGGGTGAGTTCGCGAGAGGCCCACAGGAACTGAGATGGAGTCCTGGACTTACACAACACCTCAGTCCAGGGACCTCTGCGGCCTTCCTGTAAATAAACAGCCCTGCCAAGGCTGGGCCCAGTTCCCTGATTTTAACCAGTCTGAGTTTTGTTTTTTTTTAGTTAATTGAGTTGATATCTCTCTGTGTGTAATGTCACCTAAGGCCTCGTGTACTCAGAGAAATGAGTCATATCTGGGAGCTGGGAGACAAGGACAGAAGCCCATGGACTGAGAACTCTTTGGGTCAGGCACAGGAGCAGGACCTCTGGGAGGATCCGCAGTTTGGGAGCCAGGAGGAGCCAGGAGTTTCACTTCCCCCAAGGCTCACTCTCCACCCCAGCTCGCGCCCAGGTGATCAGCAGGAAGGGGACACCAGGAGCCAGTCAGGGATTCCTCAAAGGCTCCTTGCTGTTTTTTCTTTTTTAATGTGCTTTTATTGGTGCATTATTGTCCCACATCATAATGTAAATCATGTTGACATTGACATACATGCACACAGCACTTGGTGTCCTCCCCTGCCCCCTCCCCATCTCCCCCCTTCTCGTACAGAGGACTGAGACTGATACTGGGATTTGCACATATGTACACACCGTCGATGTTAGTATTTCCAATAATGAACCTCAGTCTTCCCCCTCCCTTTCCCTTAGACCACCTCCCTGGCTCCACTGAGGTTTCTCTCCGATATCTGGAGTCCCTCTGGTATCCCAGTTGCTTCCTAGTTTACGCATATTAAAGAAAGCATATGTCTTTTCACTTTCTGTGACTGGCTAATCTCACTTAACATGATGTTCTCCAGGTCCTTCCACTTTCTTGCAAATGACATTATTTTATGCTTCTTTATTGCTGAGTAGAATTCCATTGTGTGTATTTCCCATAGTTTTGTGATCCATTCATCTGTTGATGGACACATGGGTTGATTCCATAATTTGGCTATTGTGAATCGTGCTGCTCTGAGTATGGGTATGCATATATTACTGCAGTTCTCTGGTTTCAATCTCTTTGGTTTTTTTTGTGTGTGTGTGTGTGTGGTACTGGGGATTGAACTCAGGGGCATTCTACCTCCAAGCTATATCCCCAACTCTATTTTATTCTTTATTTTGAAACCGAGTCTCACTAAGTCGAGGAGTGCCTCACTAGGTAGCTGAGGCTGGCTGCGAACCCGGATCCTCGGGTCTCAGCCTCCCTAATGCTGGGATTACAAGCGTGCACCACCATGCCCGGCTGGTTTCAATCTCTTTGGGAAGATACCAGGAGTGGTATAGCTGGATCATATGGTGGATCCATTCCCAGTTTTCTTTTTTTTTTTTTTTGCGGTACTGGGGATTGAACTCAAAGGCATTCTACCTCCGAGCTATACCCCCAGCCCTATTTTTTATTCTTTATTTTGAAACCGATTCTCACTAAGTTGCGGAGGGCCTCACTAGGTAGCTGAGGCTGGCCGCGAACCCGGATCCTCCGGTCTCAGCCTCCCGAATGCTGGGATTACAAGCGTGCGCCACCACACCCGGCTTCTTTATTTTTAAAGTAGAACTTTTAAAACTTTTAATATACCCATCACACTTAGTATTTCCAAGACTTTCCCTGTGCTGTTGGCCCACTGAGAGACTGCAAGGACTCATCCCTGAAGGCTCCAGGGACCAGGTAAGCATTGTCCCTCTCCTCCCCCAGCCCCAGTGTCCCACAAGGGACAGTGGGGACAGGGCCCAGGCCAGTCCATGCCAGCTGGAAGATGGCGTCAGTGTCACAGCCTCCCACCCCACGGTCCTGGTGATTCACAAAGGACTCAGTCTTCACACGCTTAGGAAGGCGGGTGATCCTCCCCCCGGGTGCTTTGGTACTTAGCCATGTCTTCTGGAAACACTTTAGAAAGTTCTTGAATCAACAGGCTTTTAAATTTCTTCATTGTGTCAATCTTGCCTTTCACTTGCTCATTTTTGGCTAGAGCCCTCTCCAGGAACTCCTTGGTGTGAGTTCAGGGTTTGGGCCTTGATCTATATATTCAAAAACTTCTAAAGGTAATATCATGAAGCTGCTGCCTGCACTTGTCAATATCCTGTAAGCCGGTAACGATGAAGTTCAGCTTCTGGTTGAGCCCCGCCCGGCTGCTGGGCTGGAAGTCACTGACGATGATGCTGAGCTGCTGGATGTTCTCCATGAACTTCTCCAGGTGCTCCTCCAGGTGATCGAACTTCTCCGCCATCAGCCCGGCCCAGCCCGCCCCGGACAGCTGCAGCCCGCAAGTTTTCTAAGGAATCTCCACACTGATCTCCCTAGTGGCTGAACTAGTTTGCAATCCCACCAACAGTGTAGAAAAGTTCCTATTTCCCTACATCCTCGCCAACATTTATTGTTATTTGACTTCTTGATGACTGTTTTTTCTTAAAAAAAAAAAAAATGTGGCACACACCTGTAATCCCAGTACTTGGGAGGCAGAGACTAGGTTCGAGGCCAGCCTTAGCAAGTAGAGAGACTTTCATCAGCCTAATGAAACTCTGTTTCAAAATAAAAATAAAGTAGTAGGGCTGAGGGTATAGCTCAGAGGTAGAATGCCCTGAGTTCAATTCCCAGCAACCCCCCACCCCCCAACCCCCAAAGAAAAAGAAAGAAACAGAAGTGCATTGCTCTCTCCCAGAGGCCTGCACTCCAGGGCTGGTGGTGGCAATCATTCTCTACAAAGTGCCCAGGGACCTGGCTCCTTTAATTTTGTGTCATCACCTCTACTCACGGTTTAAGATGGCGGTCCCTGCTTGGCTGTCACTCCCACTGAGCCACGAATTCTGGTGGCATTTCCTACTTGGTAACCCCTCTCTGGAACCTTTGTGGCACTGGCTTGTTGGTGGGAAGCAGAGCAGCTCCTGTCCTTGTCATCCCTCCCTTCCTCAGCCCCCACCTGCCTGGCCCCTTAGGCTCTGCATTTGCCCCACCTGGGAAGAGGTGTGGCTAAAAGGTGACTTTTGTCCCAGATTATCCTTGACTAGACTGCCTTCTACTTCTTTCAAACCAGGATGCTGGCCATGTAATTCACAGGACTATGATGGAGCCCTCCGAGGAAGGGACAGAGGTGTCCTCGTTCTGGGAAGGCTTAAGGAGGGCTCCGTCTTGAAGCCAGCAGTGGCTCCATCCTGATGGATGGGTGGCAAGTGATGGGACACAGGATAGAGGGAACGATGCCCACGACACCCTGCTCTCTGCCTCCCAGACACTGGGACACCACACAGGGATCCTTGTTAGGGTTCTTTACTACTCTGGTCTCCAGGAACTCAGGCTGGGGAACCAGCTGCCTGCTTCAGGTCAGAGACGATGGGCAGCCTCGTGGAGAGTCCCTGCTGTCAGGGGGAGTGAGCCCAGGCAGCGGACAGAGATGAGCCTCAGAGAAGGCCCCTGCGGACCTTGCCTGCTCAGCTCCTTTCCTCCCTCCCCACTGAAGGTCACTGGTACTGGTATTCCTTGCTCCTGAGCCCCTGTGCCCCTGAGCCAGGCTAGAGCCTCTAGTGCTCCTGGAGAGAAAATGGGGGAAGCAGTTCCTAGAAATAGGTCAGGCGAGTTTCAGAGAGATAATAAAGAGCATTAGCAACTCACTGCACACCTACTGTGTACTAGTCACTGTGCTGAGCATTCCATGTGCCGTTCTTTGCTAAGAGCCTAAGCGTTGGGAGCTATTGTCCCCATTTAAGAATTTTCAAATAATCGATCTGGGCGTGGTGGTGCACGCTTGTAATCCCGGCATTTGGGAGGCTGAGACCAGAGGATCCGGGGTTCACGGCCAGCTTCAGCTACCTAGTGAGGCACTCCGCAACTTAGTGAGACCCGGTTTCAAAATAAAGAATAAAAAATAGGGCTGGGGGTATAGCTCAGAGGTAGAATGCCCCTGAGTTCAATCCCCAGCACCGCAAAAAAAAAAAAAAAAAAAAAAAAAAGAATTTGTGGTGGTGCACACCTGTAATCCCAGTACTTGGAAGGCTAAAACAAGAAGATTGCAGGTTTGAGGCCAGCTTCAACAACTGAGCGAAACCCTCTTTCAAAAATTAAAAAAATAAGAGCCGGGCATGGTGGTGCACGCTTGTAATCCCAGTACTTGGGAGGCTGAGACAGGAGGATCCAGATTCCCAGCCAGCTTCAGCTACTTAGTGAGGCACTCCGCAACTTAGTGAGACTCTGTTTCAAAAAATAAAGAAAAAAAAATAGGACTGGTTGTGTAGCTTGGAGGTAGAATGCCCCTGGGTTCAATCCCCAGTACCGCAAAAAAAAAAAAAGTGCTAGGGGGTGTAGCTTGGAGAAAGAACGTCACTCACTGGGTTCAATTCCCAGAAAGAAAAAAAAAAAAATTATAGATAGGAACACACAGGCGTGTGTGTGTGTGTGTGTGTGTGTGAGAGAGAGAGAGAGAGAGAGAATTTTAAAGTATCACACAAGAATAACAATAAATTCAAGTGGGTGTGGTGGCACACGCTTGTAATCCCAGCATTTGGGAGGCTGAGACTGGAGGATCTGGATTCGTGGTCAGCCTCAGCTACCTAGTGAGGCCCTCCACAGCTTCAACAACTTAGTGAGACCCTGTTTCAAAATAAAGAATAAAAAAATAGGGCTGGGGGTATAGCTCGGAGTAGAATGCCTCTGGGTTCAATCTCCAGTACCGCATAAAAAAAATAAATAAATTCAACTTTTTTTTTTTTTCTTCAGAACTGGGTATTGTACCCAGGGGCATTCCAACACTGGGCCAAATCCCCAAATCCCCAGCCCCTTTTATTTTTTATTTCGAGGCAGGTTCTTACTAAGTGGCCCAGGCTGGCCTTGAACTTGAGATCCTCTTGTCTCAGCCTCCTGAGTAGATTTCCCCACTCTAGCTGAAAGCTGTAGCATGGTGTATAAATACTGCTGAAACACTATTTTCATCAAACTGCTTTCCCAGTTAGCGCTTATAAAAGCTCCTTATGATCTACTTGGTCATTTCCAAGCCTTCTCTAGTTTCTGAGGCTTTCCTTCATTTGTCTCAATCTCCCAGGATCATTACATGCTGTGGCCAGCCCACCTCCCTCCATCAGATCACCTGTACCGCCTCCGCCTCTTCTTCCTCTCTCCTTGCCCCATGACCTCTTGATCTACCTCATTCCTTCTTTCTGTGCATTCTTCTTTTTGCCTTTAAAATTATTTTAACCCTCTGAGACCCAAGTCAGACTCTTCCCTAGAGATTTCCCCACTACTGTGAGTAAACACTTCCCTTAAGTAGTGATAGCCACAATTTATTCTCCTTAACACAGCCATCACATTGGAACCAAAGATGACAGAGCTAGAGGAGACCTAGCAGACTTCTAGCATCATGCAGTCACCCGAGGGCAGTGTTTAGCACAGTGCCAGCAAGAGTTTGGCCTCCTATAAAAACTCGGATTTACTAGGGGTCATTCAAGGTAGACTGCGGGCAGAGATACAATATTCACCTTCTGCCACTAGATGGCAGAACTACAACGGCATACTTGGAGCAGGAGGCCCAAGTGTATGCTAGCCCACTGTTGTGAAAATTAGAGGAAAACTGGTTCTCTGCTTGGGCTGGAAGGAAACTTCAGAAGTCACTTAGTTTATCTGTATGCCTTCAGACAAATGGGATTTTTGTTTACTTTAAAAAATTCACAGCAATTAGTTAGCGTGTTTCAGAACCCCGATGGAGGTTTTGCAATGAGGGTCACGGAGAGGACGCTGTTGTGCTCAGAGGATTCCGAGCATCTGGCCGGGTTGGTCCTCGGGGACATCCCCACTTGGCCTTAGTTCCATAGGTTGCAAAGTGAGGGGTCTGCTTAGAGCCTGTCGAGGGTCCCTGCCAGCTCTGGCACTGATCGTTAGAACTCATTAACTCTCGCTATATTCAGATTTAACCCATTTGTTTTGTTTTCACCTTCATTGTGCAGGTGTGTTTAGAACCTTATGTGGTGGAAGGCATTCATTCAGAATGATGATTGAGTACACAATCATGGAGTACTGTAAGGTAGAAAACAAAGTCACCCATGGCCTCTCCCTCGGAAAAATGATAGACATGTGAAAAGTTAAACTCTGTGAAAAGATAAAGTAGAATATGTCTAAGGACTAAGGGTGAGGTATGGAGATCAGAGGAGGAGAAGTGGCCAGAAGGGCTTCATGGAAGAGGTGTGGTAAGCTTGGATGGAATTTATTTATTTATTTAATTTTGTGGTGCAGGGGATTGAACCCAGGAGCATTCTACCTCTGACTACACCCTTGGCCCTGTTTCATTTTTGTTTTTTTGAAATAGGGTCTCTCAGAGAGGTTGATGAGAGTCTCTTTATTTGCTGAGGCTGTCCTTGAACCTGGGATCCTCCTGTCTCAGCCTCCCAAGTAGGGATTACAAGTGTGTGCCACCACGCCCAGCCTTGGACAAGAACCCAAGGGGAGAGGGATTCCAGTCTGGAGGTGCAAGGTCCTTTTTGCCAGCTATAACCACACTTCCTGACTTTTAGGATTTGGGTAAAAAGAAATAAAGAAGAATAAAATAAGAGTGAGAAAAAGTCCTGGAGAATGGGACATCAGGCAAGGAGAGGGAAGAAGGACAGGGAGGAGGGGAAGGAGCAGTGCTCTGGAGCCCTGTGCGCCGATTCAGAGGTAGGGAGGAGAAGGGAAAGGCTCTAGACACGCTTGGAAAGCACTTATCCTTCCCTCTCCTAATCTTGCAGAATCATAGGCTTTCAGGGATGGAAGAGATCTCTAGTTCAAACCCTTCTATAAATGCCCTATAAATGAGCCAGGTGTGGTGGCGCATGCTTGTAATTCCAGTACTTAGGAGGCCGAGACAGGAGGATCGCAGGTTTGCAGCCAGCTTTAGCTGCTTAGTGAGGCCCCTTTTTAAAAAATTAAGAATAGCAGGGCATGGTGGCACACGCTTGTAATCCCAGCATTTGGGAGGCTGAGACCAGGGTTCTCAGCCAGCCTCAGCTATCTAGTGAGGCACTCCACAACTTAGTGAGACCCTGTTTCAAAATAAAGAATTAAAAAAAAAGGACTGGGGTATAGCTTGGAGGTAGAATGCCCCTGAGTTCAATCCCCAGTGAAATAAATAAGTAAATAAATAAGATGATTACCAGTGTTCTCTTGAATACCTGCCCAACATGGAACTCACTTCCAATGGTAGACCATTTCATTTGAGAAAAACTCTAAATAATATTATACTTTTCCCTAGTAGGGATCAACGTCCCTAAGGTTTCCATCTGCTGTTCTGGATTTGTCTTCTGGGCCATACCCCCAGCTCTATTTTATTTTTAAACAGGGCCTCACTAAATTGCTGAGAGCCTCACTAAGTTAGGGCTGGCTTTGAACCTATGATCCTCCCATCTCAGCCTCCCAAGTACTGAGATTATAAGTGCATGCCACCATACCTGGCTTTTGCTACAACTTTATGTCCATAAATCACACTCAGTTTTCCCTCCTCCACACAGTATATGAAAAACCTCACAGAACTTTCTTTCCTTGGCAACATCTTTCTCTTTGGACCCCCTTCCTCACCCATTTTCTCATTAATTATTTGCAAATTACACTGGTAAGAATTTCATTTAGAGTACCATTCATTCCTTTTGTTGGAGGAACAGAGAGGCTCTTAGTCATAGAAGACCCTGGCAAGCATATTTATGTCCCTCTTCCAAGAAGAGGGTTTGTACTTGTTATCATATTTTCCAAAGGGTCAGCAATCCAAAAAAGGTTAAGAACTGTTGTTCAAGAGCCTTTGTGGGATTCTGTTTATCTTTCCCCTGAATGTTTTGACATTGCAACTGGCCAGGCCAGTCTTCCTCCTCAGCAGCCATGAACTTGAAGATAGCTCATGCATGCCCTCTCCCAGGGCTCTTCATTTCCACTTCTCCTCTGCTGTTCTTGGGGACACACTTGGGTTTAGAGGCAGTTCCACTTAATATTCCACCTCTCCCGGGGCCCTGTTTTCAGTGGCATAAGCGTTCCCACCAAGCTCCTCTGAATCTTGTTCTTGACCTTGTTGGACCTACACAGGGCACATAGCTGGCAGCCTGAACGAGGGCTCACAGTCTCAACCACCATGACACTGTTTCTCCAGGCTTCCCTTGCTGAGTTCCAATGGCTTCCACCCTCAGATAGGTGTGTTTCCTTCTCCCCATCCTCCTCTTCTTCCTCTTCCTCTTCCTTGTGGTACTGGGATCCAACCTATGTGCATTCTACCTCCAAGCTACACCTCAAGCCCTTTTTATTTTTTGTCTGGAAAAAGGGTCTCACTAGGTGGCTGAGAGTCTTGATACATTACTGGGGCTGTCCTTGAACCTGTGATCCTCCTGTCTTAGCCTCCTAAGTACTGTGATTACAGACATGCACCACCATGCTCAGCTTCTGCCTGTCTTCTTGATGATCGGCACTTACATGTATCCTCTCCTACCAGGGTAACTTTTCTTTAGAATAAAGTCTATTGTCAAATGAAAATATACCCCATCTTGCCAGGAGTGGTGGCACACGCTTGAAATCCCATTACTTGGGAGGTTGGGACCGGAGAATTGCAGGTTTGAAGCCAGCCTCAGCAACTTAGTGAGGCCCTTTGTAACTTAGTGAAACCCTGTTTCAAAATAAAAAATAAGAAATAGGGCTGGGGGTTAGCTTGGAGATAGAATGCCCCAGGGTTCAATCCCTAGTACTGCAAATAAATAAATAAATAAAATAAAAAATAAATTAATTAATTAAAAAAAAGAAAATGAACCCTGTCTCACAAACTCTTGGTTATTCCCAAAAGAACATATATTAAGCCAGGTAGAATATTGTGCACCTGTAATCCCAGTACTTGAGAGGTTGAGATAGGAGGATTATAGGTTTGAGGCCAGCCTCAGCAAGTTAGTGAAACCCTGTTTCAAAATAAAAAAATAAAAAAGGGCTGGGGGGTGGTGTAGTCCAGAGGTATAAAAAAGTAACAAGGTGACAAGCTTGGCTGGTGGTGAGGGAGAACTAGGCAGTTTCATTTGCTACATTCTGGCCACCAAACATCCAGATACTAGGAATGCACAAGGAGGTGGAGACCAAAATTCCCAGGTCTCTTGGTAAAAACAGGCCTGCAGACTAAAAAAAAAAAAAAAAAAAAAAAAAAAAAAAAAAAAAAAAAAAAAAAAAAAAAAAAAAAAAAAAAAAAAAAAAAAAAAAAATCCAACTACCATGTGAGAAAATTAGGGCAAAAGTAAAATAATTTAGAGTAAGGAAATGATCAGAGACAAGAAGTGTGAGTCAGAGATACTTTCAGGGAGTAGAAGTCTGAAGATAAACCTTAAAGGCAATGAGAGCTGGGTGTGGTGGTGCATATTTGAAAAGCTGAGACCGGAGGACTGTAGGTTCAAAGCCAGCCTCAGCAACTTAGTGAGGCTCTCAGCAACCTGTTTCCAAATAAGAAATAGAATCGGGCTGGGAGTGTAGCTTGGAGGTAGAATGCCTCTGAGTTCAATCCCCAGTACCAAAACAAGATAAAAACAAAATAAAAAATAAAATAGGGCTGGGGATATAGTTCAGAGGTTGATGCTCCTGGGTTCTATCCCCAGTAAAACACACACACACACACACACACACACACACACACACACACACACACACGAAGGAAGGAAGGAAGGAAGGAAGGAAGGAAGGAAGGAAGAAAGAAAGAAAGAGAAGGAATGCTGCTTTGGGTTCCAGTTAGGTAGAATGAAAGCCAGGTGTGGTGGCTCACGCTTATAATCCCAGTGCTTAGGAGGCTGAGATAGGAGGATCACAGGTTTGTGGTTAGCCTCTACGACTTAGTGAGACCCTGTTTCAAAAAAAAAAAAAAAAAAAAAATAGGGCTAGGGATGTAGTTCAGAGGTAGGATGCTCCTGGGTTCAATTCCCAGTACCACAAATGAATAAATAAATAAATAAATAAATAATAGAAATAAAAAATAAAAAGATTGGTACAGGTAAATAGGCTGAGACTTGTGTCATATCACCTCTGTAACTAACTTTATGACATTTTGTACCATGTGCTCCTCTCCAATTTTCTGTGATGTGCCAGTTAGTTTTGGGGGACTTTGAGAGTTCTGTCCCTGTACCTCAAAGGGCACACAGAGTCACCTGCTATAGTGTGCCCCCCCCCCATGCCCATTCATTAGTAAACACTTTTTGAGAGGAGTCACCGAAAGCTCCTGGCTATAGCTTGCTTGTTGAGTGTTTGGACTCTGAAGCCAGAATGCCAGGCTTTGGAAGCAAAGGCTTCAGTTTGCCAGCGAGTGACCTTATGTAAGTGACTTCCTCTCCGCACCACCGTGTTCTTACCTGTAAAATGGGGCTAAAAACAAAACCCATCTCATCAAGGAGAATTGTGAGGATTTTACGAGGTAGAATTCCCTTGGTTTCAGTTCCCAGTACCAAAATAATAATAATAATAATAATAATAATAATAATAATAATAATAATAAATAAAAAGAATTCTGAGATAGTAAGAAACAAGAGTTCATTTTATGACCTGGGCAAATGAAAGCTCTAGAAAACAGGGCCTTCCTGAGTGAGGCTGGTCCCAGTGTAAAGATTTTACTGCATACAGAATCCTCTGACCATGTAGGGGACGGATGCTCGAGGGCCTAGAATTCCCGGGAAGAACCGAAGAATCAGGGTGAGGAAGACTGAGTGACTGCACTGGCCTGGTCACTGGAGTGTGAGCCCCGGGGAGAGGCAGGGGAGGGGCGCCCGGGAGAGGCAGGGCACTCGGTGCTCTCCGGGCCAGGTGGGCCATGTCGAGGACTGCCGTCTGGTTGGGCTGGAAGCAGCCGGGGCCACGGGGAAGTGAGGCATGCTGCTGATTGTACCCCCAGCTCACAGTCATGTCACTCTTTGTCATCCTTTTAGGGAAAAGCTGAATCCCCAGGGCCATCTGTGGAGCCCAGACCTTGGTCGAATGCCCAGTTTTTTTCCGGTGCTGTATCAGGATTCAGCCAGGCATGGCTGGTAACTTCTTGTAATAGCCAAGAACAGGAAGTGGTTGGGACCTGGAAATAGAGCGGCCCTGGGGGAGGGAAGGTAGGAGGGACCCAGCCCTGGGGGCCTTCTTCGGCTGGTGGTGCAGAATTCCTGAGCTTGGCTTGGGCTGCACAGATCCTCGAAATATCTGCTTTATAGACTTCCCAATCTTATTTCAGAAAATAGGAAATTCTAGAGTGTTTTATCCCAAATAGGAATTCTTCTCCATTAACTCAGCAAGGCTGACTTGAAACATTTGGGGGTGTCTGGTATCCTGCATCCACACTTAGAGTAAGGGACACAGTGGGTTGTAGGATCAACATTTTTGTTTTTTGCTTTGTAGTACTGAGGATTGAACTCTGGGCCATTCTACCTCCAACCTACACCTCTAGCCAGATTTTATTTTTTATTTTGAAACAGGTTGTCGCTGAAGTTGCAGAGGGCTTCACGAGGTTGATGAGGCTGGCCACGAACCCGCCACCACACCTGGCTAGGGTCAGCGTTTGAATCAGGCAGACCTACTTTTTGGATCCTATCTTTGCCTCTAACTACCTGGGTGCTCTTGAGCTAATTACCTCATCTCTCTGGGCCTTTGCTTTTTCACATGCAAAACCATGTCTATTTTTTTTTTTTTTTTTTTTTTTTGCAGTACTGGGGATTGAACCCAGGGGCATTCTACCTCCTAGCTACACCCCCAGTCCTATTTTTTTTTTTTTTATTCTTTACTTTTGAAACAGGGTCTCACTAAGTTGCGGATGGCCTCACTAAGTAGCTGAGTAGCTGAGACTGGCCTCGAACCTGAATCCTCCAGTCTCAGCCTCCCAAGTACTGGGATTACAAGTGTGCGCCACCACACCCGGCTCCATGTCTATTTTTTGTTGACTAAAAAAATATAAAGTATGACCTGAGGGCAGTGGTGCACACCTGAAACCCCATACTTGGGAGGCTGAGACAGGAGGATCACAGGTTCAAGGACAGTCTCACCAACTTAGCAAGACCCTCAGTAACTCAGTGAGACCCTGTTTCAAAATAAAAAGTAAAATAGAGGCAGAATGCTTCTGGCTTCAATCACCCTAGTACCAAAAAAAAAAAAAAGTAGTATGAAAATGCTTAGCATAATATCTAATAACTGCAAAATAAATTGCAGCTAAAAGAATAATAACAATCATAATAATTGTCCACACCTCAGTTTCCACCTCTATAAAATGAATTATTATGAGGAATAAGGGAGCTGATCAGAATTATATGGAGGATGGGCTATGGTAGGTATTCTCAAATTCTAGCTCCTGCCCTTAGGAGAAGCCGTGGGTTCATCATGGGAGAATTTGTGTGTGTTTGTGTGTCGGGGGGAGGCCAGGCCTGGGGGAGACTTATGGAGACAAGTCTTTTATTTTATTTTTGCAGTGTGGGGGATCAAACCCTGGTCCTTGCCAGGCATGGTGGCAGATGCTTGTAATCCCAGTACTTGGGAGGCTGAGATAGGAGGATTGTAGGTTGTAGACCAGCAAGACTGTTTCATAATAAAGAATAAAAAATAGGGCTGGGGTGTAGCTGAGAGGTAGAATGCCTCTGGGTTCAATCCCCAGTACTGCAAAAAACAAAAAAACAAAACCCCTGGTCTTTGCACATAGTAGGCAAGTCCTCTACCACCAAGTGAGACCCCTAGTTCTGGAGATAAGCCTTGGTTGAGCAGATGTCCTGCTTCTGCAGAGAAGGTGGGGCAGCAGCAGGACGCAGTGGATACTGTGGACAGCGGCTATAACAAGGGTCTCCCTGAGTCCTCAGTGCCTCATAGGGTTCTGGACTCGGGATTCTTCTGCTCCAGTTGTTCTTAACCCCTGCGTTCATAGACCTGTTTGAGGAGCTAGTGAAAACCAAGGGCTGTTTATATAAAAAATGCACATCACATAAACATTAGCGTATTGGGGGTGGAGGGGTTTGTAGATCCCCTGAAAACTCATCCAGGAACTTTGGAAAGAAATCCTGTCCCTGGGCAGAATTGTTTTGAGCTTGGGACAAAGCTAGAACTTACTTGTCCTAGCAGCAGTACTTAAGCCCGAGGAGGAGTCACCCAAGACACCCATGGTTTGGTATATTGGCAGGAGCTGTCAGAGGATGGTTTGTCTGGCAAGGACACTGCCATAGGCTACAATATCCTACTGCCTCAATGCAGCCAGTGCTGACTGGGAAGGGGTAGTGATCTAGTGATAGGCAGCAACAATGAAGCAACTGGTGTTCTGACTCGCAGGCAGGATTTGGGGATAGATAGACTGAGAACTCAGCACTGTATTAGTCAGCTTTTCATCACTATAAGAAAATATCCAAGGCAACTAACTTTATAAAGAGAAAAGGTTTATGCAGCTCATATCTGTGGAGGTTCAAAGGCATGGCCCCTGCACTGGGGCTCAGTTTTGGTGAGGACTCATGGTCAATGGTGACAGCAGCGGAGTGAGTCCTCACATCTTTAGCTGGATGCAGAGAGCTGGGTGGGGCCAGACTGGCTCTTTCATAACAACCTGCTCAGGGAACTACCAATGGGGTCTCAGGACTACCAAGGGGTCCCGTGTGAAATGCTTCATGCCCCCAGTGACCCAAGGACTTCCCACTGGGCCCTAGTTCTTGAAAGTCCACACCATCTCCCAGTAGTGCCACCCTGGGTACTGTGAGAAATAATTGGATCTTTTCTATCAAAGGAATAATTTGACTTGGGCTTCATGTTGTAAAACGGCCATTGTGTAACTTTGCTTGTATTTTTTTAAAGATAGCATTTCTTGGAACTTGTGAGTGCCAGCCCCTCCCCCAACACCCCCTTCAGCCAATGGCGTAAAGATTGTGAGGCTGTGTTTCCACCAATAGGAGCGCAGCACAGAATCCTCTCGCTGAAAATTAAACACCAGCAAGTTTCCTCCATGTTGTTCTTGCACACCTGACCTGACTGGTGTCAGGATCCCTTTTTGCAAAAAGTAAAATTCGCCTTGCTGAGCTGCTTCAGATGTGTCTTTTTTTTTAAAAAAAACAATGTCATAAAACTTTACTTCTAACAGGTACCAAGCCTTTAACACTTACATTTATTAAATACGTACTACGTGACAGTTCTTGTGCTAAGTGAATTGCATTCAGTTTTTCATTTAACCCCCATTTGTAGATGAGGAAACGGAGGCTTAGGGCAGGTAAGTAACTTGCCAAGGTCACTCAGCTAGCAAATGGTGGAGGTAAATTCAAATTCTGACCATCTTCTACTATTCTATCTCTTAAGAAGGCAAATAAGGAGTGCCAGAGAGGTCCAAAATAGGTGACTGGAGCACACCCGCAAGTTTGGATTCCCTGGAGCAGCCCCCAAGGAGGGAGGCTGGGGGTTTGGAGACCCACTTTCCAGAACAGGAATTTGGGGCCAGAAGCCAAGCAGCAGCTCCACCATCAGAGTGAGGCATCTCCGTGGCTTGAGTGAGTGGATACGGGTTGGTCTGAGATGGGCATGAGCAGCCATGCGATGCCCTCGGTGTGCCCAGGGCTTGAAGCAGGCTTGGCAGGCCACACCTGGTGTGCTGAGTGGGAGGAAAGTCTTGGGGCCCTCACTTTTTCTGCTCAGCAGAGGAAGGGCTGGCTCCCTTGGGGACATGGGAGGAGTTGCAGTTTCACTCCAGGGCTTAAGATGCCAGGCCCAATAGGGCTCAAGCTCTGGGAAGGCAGGGTCCTGCCTGCCTCCCTCCCTGCTTCTCCTTCCTTCCTTCCTTCCTTCCTTCCTTCCTTTTTTCCATACTGGAGATTGAACCCAGAGGCATTCTACCTCTGAGCCCTATCTATCTATCTATCTATCTATCTATCTATCTATCTATCTGTCTATCTATCTATCATTTATTTATTTCTATGGTACTGGAGATTGAACCCAGGGGTATTCTACCTCTGAGCTCCACCCCCAGTTCTATTTTTTTTATTCTTTATTTTGAAACAGCATCTCATTAAGTTGCACAGAGCCTCCCTAAGTAGCTGAGGCTGGCCATGAACCTGGATCCTCTGGTTTCAGCCTCCCAAGTACTGAGATTACAAGTATGTGCCACCACACCCCACTTATATTTTTATTTTGAAACATGGTGTCACTACATTGCTGAAGGTTTCACTAAATTGCTAAAGATGGGCATGGTGGTGCACACTTGTAATCCCAGTACATGGGAGACTGAGACAGGAGGATCTCAGGTTTGCGGCCAGCCTCAGCAACTTGTGAGGCCCTCTGCAACTTAGTGAGACCCTGATTCAAAATAAAGAGTAAAACTGGGGTGGGGCTGTAGCTCAGAGGTAGAATGCCCCTAAATTCTATCCCCAGTACTGAAAACAAAACAAAACAAAACAACAAAACCCAAAAACTAAGTTGCTGAGACTGGTCTCAAACCTGTGATCATTCCTGTCTCAGCCTCCCAAGTACTGGGATTACAAGCATTCGTCACAGCACCTATCCTTGGTATCCCTGGAAGCACCTGGCACACCCCACATGTGTGCCCAACACATGCTTGTGAATGAATGTTGAGTGCCAAGCCTGAGCTCATCCCTCCCTACCCCCTGGATTAAATCTAAGGCTACTTTTTGTTTTGTTTTGTTTTTTTTTTTTGCGGTACTGGGGATTGAACTCAGGGGCATTCCACCTTCGAGCTACACCCCCAGCCTTATTTTTTATTCTTTATTTTGAAACCAGGTCTTGCTAAGTTGTGGAGTGCCTCACTAGGTAGCTGAGGCTGGCCTCGAACCTGGATCCTCCGATCTCAGCCTCCCGAATGAATGCTGGGATTACAAGCGTGCGCCACCACGCCCGGCTTCTAAGGTTACTTTCTAAGACAGCTCCTCAGAGCCTAGAAATTCCAAGTAGGTCACATTTAGTCAGAGTGGACTCTGAGAAGCCCATTCTCCTGCAAGCCAAAGGAACAGCTGGGTCATCTCTCTCTCTCAATGGACAGAAGAAGAACTTCTGCCAAGTGGAGGAGGAGAAGATTCTGAGCCGGTCTGCTCTACCACACTTAGTCTCTTTAACTAGAGGAATGGGTTTCCATAGAGAGGCGCACAATCTTGCCCAAATAATAACAACGCAGAGAGTGTGTTTCTCTATGTGTTTCAGGTTCCAAAGGCCTTTCCGAGCCATGGTGTCTGGAACCTAACAGCCATGCGTGTGTGCTGGAAGGGGCTAGAGCGAGATTGAGGATGGGGAAAAGGGCAAGAAACAGAGATTGTTACTATTATTTATTTATTTATACAGGTAGGGAAAATCAGTGGAGACAGGACTTGAAGATTGCTTTTCAAGGTCAGCTAATGAGTACAATGTGGGGCAAGGACCTAAATCCAGACCTTCTAACTCTTTGTACAGAGGGGGATTAAGCATGACCTTGAAGGTAAGAAGAAGTCCAAAGGACCTGGATAGGGGCTGCCCAAAGGGGACAGTTTTTTGTTTTTGTTTTTTTTTTTGTGGTACTGAGGATTGGTACTGAGGGGCATTTTACCTCTGAGTTACACCCCCAGGCCTATTTTTTATTCTTTATTTTGAAACAGGGTCTCACTAAGTTACCAAGGGTCTCACTAAGTAGCTGAGACTGGCCTCGAACCTGTGATCCTCCTGTCTCAGCCTCCCAAGTACCCCCGTGCCCAGCTAAGAATAAATTTTGATGCCATATTTGAGGAACTACTGCTAGGTGCTGAACAGTAGGCAGAGTGGAACCAGGATCCTAGAGGTCAACACCTGAAGTGAGCCCATATTGGCCCCACTTTCTGTACTTTCTGGATAGCATTGCAAGAAGTAAATCCTAAGATGCACATGATGGTCTCACTGAGCAGAAGAAATGTAGCCCAGAGGGAGTTCAGAGCTGCCGAAGAAGCTGTAATCCACAGGGGAGTCTTTTACAGAGGAAGGAACTGAATGGAGAGGTGCCTTCAGAAGTCTGCCCAGTCGCTGGACCGGGGCTGGGCTGCCCACGCACAGGGGATATTCTCTAAGGCTTAGCAGAGTGCAACTGAGGACAAGCAGAACACCAAAGGTTGCAGCCTGGCTAGAGTGAAGAGGTCTCACCGAGCAACCAGCAAATGGGGATGTGGAAAGGTGCTCCACATCATAAGCTATCGCGAGAATGTAGACTAAAACAGGGAGATACCACTGGGCACTGATTACTACGGTCAGAGTCAAGAATACTTATATCCACACAAACACCTGTGCAGGTGGCTTCATAGTGAATAAACCTGGCAGACTCCACCTTAACTATGCAATCAAAATTAACTGTCTTATAAGTAATGACATGTCAATATCATATGCCCTCTAGAGGGTGCACTGAGAAGACACAGTACCATTTTTGGGTTATTCTTGTCCAAAATACTTCAATATCATCCTGAGAAAATATCAGACAAACCCAAACTGAGGGACATCGTATAAGTAACTGGTTTTACAGCCAGGCGTGGTGGCGCACGCTTGTAATCCCAGCATTTGGGAGGCCGAGACCGGAGGATCCGGGTTCTTGGCCAGCCTCAGCTACCTAGTGAGGCACTCCGCAACTTAGTGAGACCCGGTTTCAAAGTAAAGAATAAAAAATAGGGCTAGGGGTATAGCTCGGAGGTAGAATGCCCCTGAGTTCGATCCCCAGTACCGAAAAAAACAAAAACAAAAACAAAAACAAAAAAAAAAAAAACTGGTTTTGGCTTTTTAAAAGTGTCAGGAGATGAAAGAAAGAAAGATACATGGTCTCACTAGGATGCTGAGAATTTCATTAAATTGCTAAGGTTGGTCTTGAACTTGCGATTCCTTGTCTCAGCCTCCCAAGTACTGGGATTACAGGTGTGTGTCACCTCACCAGGCTCAGCTTATATTTTTCTTTCTATGAAATTCAGTCATGTCATCTGGGTGTGATGACACATGCCTGTAATCCCAGTACTTGAGAGGCTGAGACAGGAGAATTGCAAATTCATGGCCAGCCTCAGCAATTTAGTGAAGCTGTCAGTAACTTAGTGAGACCCTGTTTCCAAATAAAAAATAAAATAGAGCTGGGAGTGAGGTAGAAATGCCCTGGGGTTCAATCCCCAGTATCACAAAAATAAATAAAGTACTGAAAGGAAAAAAAAAAAAAAAAAGGACAATCTAGAAATCTATTTCTAAGAAATATCATTAAAATGAGGGTGAAACAAATAAAAGTTGAATAAGTCGGGCATAGTGGCCCACGCTTGTAATCCCAGCATTTGGGAGGCTGAGACCAGAGGATCTGGGTTCGCGGCCAGCCTCAGCTACCTAGTGAGGCACTCTGAAACTTAGTGAGACCCTGTTTCAAAATAAAGAATAAAAAATAGGACTGGGGGTATAGCTCGAAGGTAGAATGCCCCTGAGTTCAATCCCCAGTACCGCAAAAAAAAAAAAAAAAAATTACACAGAGCTATGTGCATAATATATCTTATTTTTGCTTTAAATAATTGATTCTTAAATAAAGTAAATAAAGAGTCAAAAAGATACTCTTCTAAGTTTCCCCACATATTTACCATTTCTGCTAGTCTTCATTCCACCCTTTCTATCTAGAATAATTTCCCTTCAGTCTGAAGAACTTAAAATTAGCAAATCTTGAAATGAAGCTCTCCTCAAAACAGATACATTCAACCAGTCAGTCGTGGTGGTGCACACTTGTAATCCCAGTACTTGGGAGGCTGAGACAGGAGGATCTGGGTTCGTAGCCAGCCTCAGCTACTTAGTGAGACCCTGTTTCAACATCCCACAAAGAAGATGAATAGCTAGGAAGGCAGTAGAAGGGAAAAAAAGAATTATCCCACAAGAATGCAGGCTAGGATAAACAGAAGCAAAAAAGACGGAACAAATAACAAGATGGCAATGTAAACATAGCCGTCAATTATTATCTTAGACATAAGCCAGTGTAGATGTAATGGGCTAGCACCTTCTCTTTCCTGGGCCTGGGAGCTTGGCAGGGACTTGTTGCATGGCCATGGCATACTTGCAGCGCCTGGGCTAGGGCTGGGGACTTAGCATATTTGCTGGGGCTGGTGCCCACCTGGAGTGATTGGTGCCAGCAGGGCTATGGTGAAGAGACTACTAGGTGACTGGTGATAAGCTATATATGTGGGGATTGAGTAAATAAGCAGGTATCTAGGCATAGGAGTAACCAGGTGTGACCTGGATTTTACTCTAGGACAGTGACAACACTGTTGAAATGGCGTTCGGCCTAGAGGACCTTTGCAGTCAGGGTGGGTAGAAGGAGCTGGTGTCAAAGCCCAGGTCAGAGTCCAGCCACCCTTTGCTAGGCCGTTCTTCCTCTGCCACCTTGTACGTTGCTAGTGCCACTTCTGGTGGTGTGTGCCACTACTGAGGTGTATCCTAGTGTTTGAGAGGGCTGAGGAGGAAGTACTCACCTCTGCAGAGGGTGGGGCTGGAGGGCCGGGGAAATCAGACAAGACTGCATGGAAGAGATGACATCTGAAGCGCTTTGAAAGATAAATGGAATTTTCCGAGTGGAAAAAGGAAGATCAGCCAGACAGAAAGGCACAGAGCATTAGGGAGTGACAAGTATTTTTTTTGGGTTAAGGGTAGGAGATGAGTCAATGCCAGCTGTCAGGTTACAGTGACATTCAGGAGCTAGACAGACTTTTAGCCCTCTGGTTTTTCTGGTATACTGTAAACCTCTCGAAGACAGGAAGACATCTCAAGTTTGTATAAGCAGTGATGGGTCCAGGAAGGGTCTTTCTCTACGAATGCTTTCTTGCACAGAGCAAGTGTTTGATAAACATCTCAGGGCACAATCCATGGTTTCCAAACACCAGTTTACAGACTTTGGAGCTTTATCATCTTTTCCTCAAAGACCACTGCCCTCCTCATCCCCGAGGCCAATTCTTCCTCGGGGTCCTTGGATCCTCTCCAAACTAGAAGCCTGAAGCTCAAGAAGGGCAAAATACTAGGGCTGGGATTAGAAGAGCACCCGAAAGTGCTATGCATCCTGCTAGAATAGGTAGCTCTGCTGGTTTTGAAACCAGAGGCATCAGTAATATATTGACTGTGTCCAGAGATGTTTAGCAGACACCTGCTCTGTACACGAAAGCATTTCTAGAGAGAGACCCTTCCTGGATCCATCACTGCTTACACAAACTTGAGATGTCTTCGAGAGGCTCACAGTCTACCAGAAAACCAAACTAGCACGAGGAAAAAAACTGTGTGAACTGAACACGCAGGTGCAGAGACAGCATTCAACAGATGTTTGCAAAGTGAACAAATGAAATCGAGTATGAATGAAACTCGAGGTACTGCAGGAAAGTGCCTCAGGAATCCCAGTGAGATAGCCTCGTGGGTGTCCCGAGGAGGTGACACTGGAAGGGTCCTGGCCTTTCAGAGTATACCCAGAGCCCTGGCGCGGACCCCGGGGACCGGGATGCGCTCTGGACCCCTCGGGGCACGGCCTCCCGGGGCTGGCTGGCGGCGGGTCCTCGTGGGCGGAGGCCGGCCCCGGAGAGGAGCCGCTGTTTCCCACCGCCCTCGCCCAGGCGCAGGGTCCGGGAAAGGGCCGGAGGGGAGGAAGCGCGAGCCGCGGCCCGCCCCGTTGCGTCCCACCCACCGCGTCCCCTCCCCTCGGGCTGCGGGAAAAGCGGCGGCGCGGGCGGGCGGGCGGCTGTGGGGCGCCGGAGCGATGCGGGCGCAGCGGTGGCCTCGGCCTCGGGCCCGGCCGCTCTGGGCGGCGCTGCTGGCGCTGGGGGCGCTGGCGGGCGTGGGCGTCGGAGGTGAGTGAGGCTCTCTGCTGGGGGCCGCGGCTCCCCTGGGATTGGGTCGGGACCCGCGTGTCCCGCCACCCTGCAGTGGACGGCGGGGGCCCTGGGTGGGGCCGTCGGAGCCCCGAGCTGGGGACCTGGGTGGCCCCGCGGTGGCAGGGCTGAGAGGCTCGGGGTGGGTGCCTAGGGGGTGCTCCGGGACGCCGCAGCCGGCAGCCAGGCTGGGCGCCTTTCCGGGGCGGCCCCGGCGCGCGCATCTCTGCGCCCGGGTGCGGCTGGGGCTGCGCACGTCGCGGGCGGCCGAGACCCGGGGCTGTTCCCGCGCGTTGGCAGAGGGATGCGGTTGTAGCTTCTTGGATGAGAGCCTATGGATGCTTGCGCTGGCGTGCCGGTTCATTGGCATTCTTCTTTCTCCGTGTGTTGCACTTTCCCCCAATTTGTTTTAATTTGGCGGCTCCCAAAGGAAGCGTTTTGGAGCGGGATGAGGGCTCTACCCGCTCCAGTGTCCCCAGATGGCGGTAGCGCCTCTGTTTCTGGTACAGATCTCGCACCTCAAAAGTCTCTAGTGTATGCGGGGAGCCACACTGGGGGTCCCTTGGGCTGACCAGGATCCCTGGCTTTGTGTCTTGTGTTGCCGGGCACACCATCAGTCAGCTGGTAGGACCGTCAGCATTTGCGCTCACTGAGTTGGGGAACTCTGGCTCCTGGTCTTCTGGGGCTGCCTCTGCCGCTAAGAACGCACAGAAGCGCATATTCGTACTTTTAATGAATGTTCAGTAGTAAAAACAAGTTAAGACTTTACGATGGGAGTTTTTTTTTTTTTTTTTGTACCCAGAGGCATTCTATTTCCAAGCTACACCCCCAGGTCGATTCTATTTCTTATTTAGAAACGGTCTCACTAGGTTGCTGAGAACCTAAGTTTGGAGGTTGGCATTGAACCTGAAATCCTCCTGTCACAGCCTCCCAAGTACTGGGATTACAAGCGTGCTCTACCATGCTGCCTGGCTATAAATCTATATCAAAGATTAACTATTCAGGACGGGTGTGGTGGCGCACGTTTGTAATCCCAGTACTTGGGAGGTTGAGACAGGAGGATTACAGACTACAGGTTTGCTACCAGGCTTAGCAACTTAATGAGGCTTTTCTAAATAAATAAAAAACAGGTCTGAGGATGTAGCCTGGAAGTAGAAGGTCCCTGGGTTCTATCCCCAGCAACACACACACACACACACACACACACACACACACACACAAATAAAAAAGATAAACTATTCAAAAATACTTTGGGTATTGACTTCAAACCGCTTCTATGTAGGTGTAGACAAAGATACTGGATAGGTCAAGGTTGTCTCTTCAGGGAGGAGTTGTGGTTGCCCCAATGGGGGGGCATTTAAGTTGTTACTGCTGAAGTTTCCATTTGCTAGAGGCATAAACAGGCCAACCAAAGTCTTCAGCCTGCGGTGTACTCTCATTGAATAGAGATGGGAATCTCCAGAATTCTGGCCTGGAGAATTTCCTCTCTGGCTGCTGCTGGCTGTCCATGGCGGAATGGAGAAGTCCACAGGGCCTCTCATGTCTCCTACACATGTGCCTGTTTTCATGAACTTAAAGCACTTTTGTTTTATTTTATTTTTTTGCAGTACTGGGGATTGAACTCAGGGGCATTCTACCAGCCCTATTTTTTATTCTTTATTTTGAAGCCGGGTCTCACTAAGTTGGGGAGTGCCTCACTAGGTAGCTGAGGCTGGCCTCGAACCCGGATCCTCCGGTCTCAGCCTCCCGAATGCTGGGATTACAAGCGTGCGCCACCACGCCCGGCTCTTAAAGCACTTTTAAATTTATTACTTCTAGGTTTTTAAACTGACACATATATTGTATGCACTTATTATTTATAGTGTGATAATTCATACATTAGATAATATATAATGATCAAATCAGGGTAATTAGCATTTCTTTATGTTGGGAACCTTCTAACTCCTTCTTAGTAATTTTGAGATATGTAATACATTTAAAACATTTTGCAAGCTGGGTGTGGTGGCACACACTTGTAATCCCAGTATTTGGGAGAGTGAGACAGGAGAATCGCAGGTTTGAGGCCAGCCTCAGCAATTTAGTGAGGCTCTCAGCAATTTAGTGAGACCCTGTTTCCTAAAAAATAAAATAGGTCTGCTGGGTGTGGTGGCGCATACTTGTAATCTCAGTACTTGGGAGGCTGAGACAGGAGGATCCGGGTTCGCAGCCAGTCTCAGCGACTTAGTGAGGCCCTCCACAACTTACTGAGACCCTGTTTCAAAATAATAATAAAATGGGTCCAAAGATTAAGAAATCATAAACTGGAAAGAAACATTAAGAGAATTCATTTCAGATAGCTTTAAAGAGATGAGGTCGCCAGCACACACTTGTAATCCTAGTACTTGGGAAGCTGAGACTGGAGGATCGCAGGTTCAAGGACAGTGTCAGCAATTTAGTGAGGCTCTCAGGAACCTAGTGAGACCCTGTTTCCAAATAAGAAATTAAAAATTGGCCTGGGGATGTAGCTCAGAGGTAGAATGCCCCTGGGTTCAATTCCCAGTACCACAAAAAATAGAGAGATGAGGTCATCAGCCAAGAGAGTTTGAATGTCAGGCTTTCCAGCAGCCACTGTGAATGTTGTAAGAGCATTAACAGGAAATGAAGAAAGGAATTTCAAGCAATACTGAAGGTCTAGATTAGGTTATACATATTTTCAAAGAAAGAAAGCAGTATAGAGCCGGGCATGGTGGCGCACGCTTGTAATCCCAATACTTGGGAGGCTGAGACGGGAGGATCCAGGTTCACAGCCAGCCTCAGCTACTTAGTGAGGCCCTCCGAAACTTAGTGAGACCCTGTTTCAAAATAAAATAAGATAAAAAATAGGGCTAGGGCTGTAGCTCAAAGGTAGAATGCCCCTGGGTTCAATCCTTAGTACCACAAATAAAATAAAATAAAATAGGTCTAGGGGTGTAGCCTGGAGGTAAAAGGCCCCTGGGTTCCATCCCCAGTAAACACACACACACACACACACACACACACTTGCAATTTCACTAATTTTTTTTTTAATATTCACAGCTATCTGCATTAACTCTGGGTATAATCCTATTTTCTTGCAGTTTTAGAAGAAAGTAATGAAGAAACATAAGATAGTGTCTAGTGTGGTGCTTGACTCAATATTAGTGAAGGTGAAGAATGTGTGTGTTATTTTAGTGTCTCTCCCTCCCTTCCCCAAATCCCAGGATAACTCATGTTGATCTGGTTCCCACAGTTGTTATGAGTCATATAGGACCACACTACACCAACATACCTAAGTCTGCACTAAAAAAGCAAAACTTTTTTTTTTCAGTACTGGGGATTGAACTCAGGGGTATTCTACGTCTGAGCTATACCCCCAGCGTTATCTTTTATTCTTTTCTTCTTTTTTTTTTTTTTTTGCGGTACTGGGGATTGAACTCAGGGGCATTCTACCTCCGAGCTACACCCCCAGCCCTATTTTTTACTTTATTTTGAAACCGGGTCTCACTAAGTTGTGGAGTGCCTCACTAGATAGCTGAGGCTGGCCGCGAACCCGGATCCTCCGGTCTCAGCCTCCCGAATGCTGGGATTACAAGCGTGCGCCACCATGCCCGGCTCTATTCTTTTCTTCTTTCTTTCCTTTTATTAATTTTTTGTGGTACTGGGGATGGAACTCAGGAGTATTCCACCTCCAAGTTACACCCCTAGCCCAATTTTATTCTTTTATTTTCAAACAGGGTCTCACTAAGTTGTGGAGTGGAAGGCCTCACTAAACTGCTGAGTCTGACCACGAACCTGCAATCCTCCTGTCTCAGTCTCCCAAGTATTGGGATTACAAGCGTGCACCGCCACGCCTGGCTTTTATTCTTTATTTTGAAACAGGATCTCATAAGTTTCGGAGGGCCTCACTAAGTAGCTGAGGCTGGCTGAGAACCTGTGATCCTCCTGTCTCAGCCTCCCAAGTGCTGGGATTACAAGAGTGTGCCACCATAGCTGGTTAAAAATCCTTTAGTAGCTGGGCATGGTGGTGCACATCTCTAATCCCAGTACTTGGGAGGTTGAGATAAGGAAGATCACAGGTTCCAAGCCAACCTTGACAATTTAGCAAGATCCTCAGCAATTTAGTGAGACCTTGTTTCAAAATAAAAAATAAAAAGGGCTGGGGGTGTAGCTTGGAGGTAGAATGCCCATGAGTTCAATCCCTAGCAGCACCCCCCCCCCCCCCCCGCCGACACACACACTTAGGCGCCCAGTGTGGTGGCACACACCTGTAATCCCAGTACTTGAGAGGTTGAGACAGGATGATTGCTGGTCAAGGCCAGCTTTAGCAACTGAGACCCAGTTTAAAAAAAAAGGCGAGGAATGTAGCTTGGAGGCAGAATGTCCTGGAGTTCATTCAATACCCAGTATAAGCCGGGCATGGTGGCGCACGCTTGTAATCCCAGCATTCGGGAGGCTGAGACTGGAGGATCCGGGTTCGCGGCCAGCCTCAGCTACCTAGTGAGGCACTCCGCAACTTAGTGAGACCCTGTTTCAAAATAAAGAATAAAAAATAGGGCTGGGGGTGTAGCTCGAAGGTAGAATGCCCCTGAGTTCAATCCCCAGTACCGCAACAACAACAACAAAATGCCCAGTATACACACACACACACACACACACACACACACACACACACACACACACAAAATCTTTCAGGAGATCCCTTCATAGGTTCATCAGGATTGGGGAGGTGATGGGTGGGTCATGCTGACTCCCTCTGAGAAAAAGGGTAGAGTAGTGTTTAAGAGTAGGGACTCTTGAGACAGCCTTCCAGAGTGATAATGCCCCTTCAAAGCAGTTCCTATTATATTTACATATTCACCCCCCATGTTGATGGCAGAGTTGCAGAAATCATTAGATCCCTGGGACAGCAGATGGCAGGATGATAGTAGGACAGTTGTGTTGGGACATAGCAGTGAAGGACAAGGGAAGAACAGGATGGGGTGGAGGGCGGGACTGAGAGGCTATCCCAGAGCAGGAGATTCTGCTATGGGGCAGAGAGGTTGTCTGAGAATAGCATAGAGTTTCAGATTTTTATCTACAAAGACAATCTTTTTAGCTCTATCTAAGTATTGGGTTTTGTGGCTTCCTCCTATTTAGAACTTTATTCTAACCTGACTAGTCCTGAGCTGAGCTGCTTCTTTCTCTTCTGGAGTTTGTATCCTGGAAACCCCCCAGGAATCCTCAGGGCCTGGAGTATTTAAGAAACAGGACCAAAGTTGTCCTTATTCTTCCTGTCCTTGCAGTCTACCATGTGTTGGAGGCAAGAGCTGTTCCTGCTTCATGCATGTGCACGATCCAAGCTTCTAGCTCCTTTTCTTATACTTACTTGAGAGGGGGCCCCTCTTATTTTAACTCATTCCTTTTTAGTGGTTTAGCATATCTCAGTCCCTCTTTTCCAATGAGAATCCACAGATGAGGCCAGGAGGAGAGAGGCCCATACATTTTAATTAACCAGGAGAAACCCTCAAGTCCTGTTTCTGGGAAGAGAGGAAGGTGAAAGGCACCTACAAGACTTCAGTGTCCACGAGGAGAGGGACACGTCTCTTTTGTCCAACGCTCTATGCCCAGTGCCTGGCACAGAGGCAGCAAAATAAATATCTAAGGCATGCTATGAAAAGGCATCTAGAGGTGATGCACCTCACTTCAAGAAACCTAATATTTAAATATTTGCAGACGGGCATGGTGGCGAACGCTTGTTATCCCAGTACAAGCTGGGAGGCTGAGACAGGAGGAATCCAGGTTCAAGGACAGCCTCAGCAAGTAGTAAGACTCTCAACCTACTGAGATCCTGTTTCAAAATAAAAATAAAAGCCACGCATGGTGGCGCATGCTTGTCATCCCAGTACTTGGGAGGCTGAGACAGGAGGATCTCAGGTTCACAGCCAACCTCAGCTACTTAGTGAGGCCTTCTGCAACTCAGTGAGACCCTGTTTCAAAATATAGGATAAAAAATAGGGCTGGGGATGTAGCTCAGAGGTAGAATGTCCCTGGGTTCAATCCCCAGTGTACACACACACACACACACACACACACACACACACACATTTTTTTTTGCATTCATAAAATATCCTCAGGTGCTCCACTCAGACATTCTGGAGGTATTGTGTGTGTGTGTGTGTGTGTGTGTGTGTGTGTGTGTTTGTTCTGGGGATTGAACCTAGGCCTTGTGCATGCTAGATGTGCACTTTACCCCTGAGCTACACCTGCAGCCCTGGAGGGTATTAGGTATTAACACGCCTTAAGTTCTTTCGGCTTTCGGGCCTCTGCACTACGGCACCATTTGGACCTCTGATCTGAGGCTGCTGCAAACTCAGGGGACCCTCTGTGACGTGTCTGCCTTTCCCCTCATCTCCTGAGAGGAGCTTCGAGGAGGCCAGCATTCTCTTTTCCTCTCTCAAACTTGTGAATGCAAGAGCAAAGGTGAAGAGTAGCAGAGATCTCCTGGGGACACCCTAAGAGGGGACAAGGAAGGCAGTGTGAGGAGGGGACTGGAGAGGACTCTGGAACTTCTTGACAGGAATTCTTCCTCCGCAGCTCCCCGTGCCACTTGGGATCTCGGCTTATCACGGCCTCCCAGCCCAGCAATCCTTCTGCCCTTGTTGGCAGGAGTGGCCAGGAGATATGCCCACAGGAACCACAGCCATGAATCAGCAGACAGATAATTAGCTGGGGGAGTGATGGGGCAGCTTTGGGGATGAACTGCCTGGCTCAGCCCAGCCCTCTCTGCCCACCGAGCTGCTCCTTCGCCCCATGGCCTCGTCTCCCTTTTCCTGAACCTTGGCCCTGCCCAAGTGGCAAGGGCGGCGTGCTGCTGCAGCTCAGGCTGAGGCTGGCTGTGAACCTGCGATCATCCTGTCTGAGCCTCCCAAGTACTGGGATTACAAGCATGTGCCACCATTTCATGGATTTCATTTTCATGTAAGGGTGTCTTGGGAGGGGGAGTGGAAGGGAAGAAGTTCTGCAGTTAAAATCAAGCTTGAAAAACTTTGCACTAGATGAGAGTGCCACAAGTTTGGCAAAAGGCACATTCAGTAGCCACTTTTTTTTTTTTCGGTACTGGGGATTGAACTCAGGGGCATTCTACTTCCGAGCTACACCCCCAGCCCTATTTTTTATTCTTCGTTTTGAAACAGGGTCTCACTAAGTTGCGGAGTGCCTCACTAGGTAGCTGAGGCTGGCCGCAAACCCGGATCCTCCTGTCTCAGCCTCCCAAATGCAGAGATTACAAGCGTGCGCCACCACGCCTGGCTCTGGTAGCCACTTTAATAGTCCCTGTAGTCAATCCAAAATCTCTTTGCTAATGGAGTTCTTGGATAGAGAAAACCTGCACTGTGACATCCACCAATGGTTGCAGGCCCCTCCGTTAGCCACTGCACAGGATAAACTCCTCCAGATTAGACAGAGGGGAGCTGCCTGTGAGGAGCACGCTTGACCAGCTCCCTGAGGTGGAGGGGAGCGTGGGCTCTTCCTCCTGGGACTTCCACACTTCCACAAGTGGAGAAGAGACCGAACTCAGCCCCTGGAGGTTCCTGAAGGCTGTGGAGGGGCTGTCAAAGTTGATTTTTTTCCCCATTTTCCCATATATATATGTTTTATGGTACTGGGGATGGAACTCAGGGGGCATTCTACCCCTGAGCTACACCCCAGCCCTATTTTATTCTTTATTTTGAAACAGAGTCTCACTAAGTTTTGGAGAGCCTCCCAAGTTGCTGAGGTCCTCCTGTCTCAGCCTCCCAAGTACTGGGATTACAAGTGCACACCACCATGCCTGGCTCTCTTCTATTATTATTAATCAATAAATAAAAATTGTATATACTTATGATGTACATACAACATGTTTTGAAATAGGTGCACAGTATGGAATGGCTAAATCTAGCTATATAACACATGCATTGCCTCATATACTTATTTACTTGTGGTGAGAACACTTATCTACTTTTATAGCAATTTTCAGGTAAATGATACATTGTTACTAACTCTAGTCACCATGTTGCAGAGTCCTTCCTTCCTTCCTTCCTTCCCTCCCTCCCTCCCTCCTTCCTTTCCTTCCTTCTTCTTTCTTTCTTTGATTGAACCCAGGAATGTTCTATTCTAGTTCTGGGCTACACCTCCAGCCCTTTTTATTTTTTCATTTTGAAACACAGTCTTGCCAAGTTACCTATTGTTGGCCTCAAATATGTATCTAATCCTCCTGTCTCAGCCTCCTAAGTATGGAGATTGCAGATACACCTCCATGCTCCAGCTCATAATAGATTTCTGGAATTTATTTTATTTTTTTGCGGTATTGGAGATTGAACCCAGGGGCATTCTACCTCTGAGCTACACTTCCAGTCCTATTTTTTATTCTATATTTTGAAACAGAGTCTCACTAAGTTGCCGAGGGCCTCACTAGATAGGGCTATGAACCTGCCTCCTCTGGTCTCAGCCTCCCCAGTACTGGGATTACAAGCTTGCGCCACCACTCCTGGCTCTGTTTTTATTTTTTGTTTTGAAACAGGGTCTCCCTAGGTTGCTGAGTCTCTACATTGCCAAGGTTGTTTTCAAACCTGCAATTCCCCTGTCTCAGCCTCCCAAGTACTGGGATTACAGGTGTGTGTCACCATGCCTGGCTAATTTTGTATCCTTTGATTAGCATCTTCCCATCCACCCTCCCCCCAAAGTTTATTATTTTTTTTCTTACTTACCCTTGGGTTTCCAAGAGGCTGTGGGTTTTCAACTAAGAAGGTGCAGTTAGTAGAAAGCGCACGAGTCTCTGGGGAACCTACATTAACAAATGCAATTGCAGAAAGGGAGGCAGAACAGAGGACACTTAAAGCTAACTTTAATTTTCTTTTAGCTTACAAAAGCAATCCAGGTTGTACAAAAAAGGCATTACAGAAAGAGAATAATGTAGAAAGTATAAGCTCCTCATGGTCTCATCCTTAAAGATGACAACCGTGGACGGTTCCCCCTGTGTATATGTCAGCATAGGCAATTCATCATTATTCTTTTTCTCAAATAGCACAATCTACAATGGGATCATTGTCTCTTGATAGTATACTCTAGGCATCTTTTAATGTTAGTTTATGACTTTCTATTATTTATCCCAGGAGCTATATAATCCTAGCCTGAGGACAGATGTACATGGATGTGTCAGGATTTACTGCTCGGCATGGTGGTGCATGTCTGTAATCCTAGTATTTGGAAGGCTGAGACAGGAGGATCATGGGTTCGAGACCAGCCTCAGCAACTTAGCAAGATCCTGCTTCAAAATAAAAGATAAAAATAAAAAAAATAAAGAGGGATGGGGGTGTAGCTCAGTGGTAGAGCACGTCTGGGTTCAATCCCCAGTACCAAAAAAAAAAAAAAAAAAAAAAAATCGGCTGCTGTTGACAGTCAATTGGTGGCATTCCCGATTATTTGCTACTAGAAATAAAGTTGCAGGGATATAACCTTTTTCATTTATTACACATCTTTGTTCAAGCATTTCTACAGACTGAATTTCTTGAACTAAAGTTGCTGGGTCACAGGGCATGGTATCTATCTATCTATCTATCTATCTATCTATCTATCTATCCATCTATCCATCTATCCATCTATCCATCTATCCATCTATCCATCTATCCATCTATCCATCTATCCATCTATCCATCTATCCATCTATCCATCTATCCATCTATCTATCTATCTATCTATCTATCATCTATCTCCTATGCTGGGGATTGAACCCAGTATCTCCCGCATACTATGCAAGCACTCTACCACTGAGCTATACCCCCAGCCTAAATTCTTTTTTTGGAGACAGATCTTGCTCTGTTGCCCAGACTAGTTTCTAATACCTGGGCTCAGGGGATCCTATCTGAGACTACATGTGCATGCCACCATGCCCAGCTTGGACATTTAACAATGGTAATAGATGTTGGCAAATTCAAAACAGTTGAGCCAGTTTGCTTTCTTCCAAGACTGGCTGGCATTAAGGACTGGTAACTGCACTACGGCCTGCTGTCCGTGAGACATGAGCTGGGGTGGAAGATCCCAGGACTGGAAGACCGGATGTCAAGGTCACCTACAGGGCCCTCTGGGCTGAGCCTCCAACAGAGCTTGGTACAGTCTTGCCTCTTCCGAATACTGAATAAGTTAGTCAGGAGGTGGGGCCAGTGCTGATAAAATTTTCCTGAACTCCGAAATGCAGCATTTGAACTAAATCTCAGGCCATTAGGAAGAAATGGCTATTTGTGCATTGATTGAGGGGTCTTGGCCCTTGGGATACTAGGAGTCCCAGATTATTAGTTGCCCTGTGGATACTTTCTGGTGTCCGGAAGAATATGTAAATCCAGGGCCAGCAGCCCATTCAGGATCACTCACTGCACCACTGTTTGCTT
>PVLC010016981.1:7797-34681 GCA_004027655.1 Graphiurus murinus
AAAAATAGGGCTGGGGGTGTAGCTCGGAGGTAGAATGCTTCTGGGTTCAATCCCCAGTACTAAAAAGAAAGGAAGGAAGGAAGGAAGGAAGGAAGGAAGGAAGGAAGGAAGGAAGGAAGGAAGGAAGGAAGGGGAAGGGGAAGGGATGGAAGGGAAGGAAGGCAGGTGAGCAGGAGCGTACAAACCCCTGCCAGCCTTCCCTGTTCCATCAATTCACGGGCTCCCGTCCCCCCACCTCCGCAGGCCGACTCAGGTGACTCTCACAAGCAGGTCACAGTGCTTAGCTCCCTGCTCAGGGCTCGGCAATCCCTGTGTCACACCCTCCAGCTCAGGACGGCATGGCTGCTTCATCCAGAGCCGGCTTCTTCCAGCCACACCCCCAGCTCAGAGGCCTGTATCAGCTTGGCCAGGAGCTGGGCCATGGGACTGGAACAGCTGGCCAGTCCTCCTCCTGCGCCCTCCCTGCCCTCCGCAGGACCCTCATCTCAGCACCCTGAGCGATTGGTGGACCCGAGAGGACAATGGGTGGAGAACTACAGAAGGCAAGAGAAAACGCTAGCAGGGAAAGACGCCATCCTGGCCCTGGTGGGCGCCAGCATGGCCTTGGTGAGCTTAGTAGGTCCTCCTGTGCCGGGGCCGAGCGGGGGTTCTCCCAGCTTCGCAGACACCAAAGGAGACGGTGATGGGGCATCCCAGGCTGAGGGGGCTCCGCGTGGTGTTCCGCCCTAGTGCACACTAGCAAAGCCAGGATCGGTGTCGAAATTCACGGATGCTAAGCCTCTGCTCCTTTGGCGGGCTCTCTAAGCAGAAGTGCCTATTTTAATCTCTGCACAGGCCCACGGAGAACGTTTCCAGCAGGGCCAGGTTCGACATTCCAGGTTCCTGGCTGGACAGAGGGTCCATACACTACCCTCCAAAGTACGGTTTTCTCTCTTTTTGGTATGCATGGTCCTATGACTTATTCACGAAAACTTTACTAGGCCATTCTGCTTTTTCCTGGAAATTCTCATTTGGAATTACTCTGGGCCGCACTCGGCAGCTCAGCAGCCCGGCTCCTAGTGAGGTTTCTGACAATGGAAGCCAGCATCACCTGAGTCCCCAAGCCGCGCCCTCCCTGGTTCCTCCTGTCCCTTGCCAGGGTTCCCTTCTGCAACCCCACGCGCCTGCCTGCGCTTTTCCCATGATTCCCACGATTTGCCCTGGGAGGGCCGCGCCCCCGCCAGCACCCGGCATGTTGACTTTGGGGTCCAGCCACGGGCTGCTTTCTAGATAAATCAGCCTGGGCTCTGAACCAGGGTGTGGGCGGTTGCAGATGAAGTCACGTTCACACAGAGCAAGTATCTCTCAGAATATCTCAGCCTTGGAGCCTCAGCCAGGGCCCCCGTGCAACTCCCAAGGGACTCCCAAGACAGTGCAGGGACAAGAGTCCCCTTCCAGGCTTCCGTGTGTATGGGACATGGGGGGGGTACTCTCACTACCATGCCCAGTTTGGATTGAAGTAGCAATTTTCATGTCCTCGGCCCAGCCGTGGAGGTAAGTTTCTGGCATCTTTTTAAATAGTAAATCAAGCTGAGGAAGTCAACGGCTTCATTCCCACTGGTCACCATCTCTCTGTTCACAATACTGATGCACTCAAGGCTTCCGCACCCAAGCACCCGGCCACGAGTATGGCCCAGTCTGTGCCCCAATGGAAGAACGAGCTCTCCAGGCACTGTGTGGCCAGGTGCCTCTGAGGGATGACTCCACCTGACCCACAGAAGGGGAAACTGAGGCACGTGGTGACCTGAGTCCACCTGTGTGCTTAGCATGATTGCCTTCAGACCCAACCCCCCCTCCCCCGGGGCAGTGTAGGAGCACCAGATCCTACTTTATAAAACCAAAGCAATCTGGAAAATAGAGCCCTGGGAGTCTGCTTCCTTCAAGTTACCCACGGGCCGCCGACAGTGTGGGTGTCAAGCAGGTCTGCAGCCTCCAAAACCATCCGTCCCCGGGGTCTTCCCGTGAGCACATGGGACCACGGCTCCAGCCCCATGCCGGCAGCGAATCCCTGTTCCAGAGGGACCAGGACCCGCCAGCAAGGACAGGAGGCTGGATCCAGGATGGTCACACATGTCACCACTCTGCATTTTCTTTTCTGACACGAATGTGAGAGGGTTCTGGGGGCCCCCGCCTCTGCCGGGCCCTGGCGGCTGGTGGCCATGTTCTCCCTCGGGTCCTCTTCTTGGCCGCACACAAGTCAGACAGCTCATTCTCCTCTGGAAATCTCACAAGGGAGAGAACAGGTTCCCACACTCAGAGACCATAGAAACGCCTCTCCGGGCCGTTAGCAGCTCAAAGGAGCTTTTCATCTGAAATGACTTTATTTGGTGTCAAAGACAAAAATGTTATTATTCACTCTCGTTTTAAGGGGGGAAAAAAAGTCTCCTTTGAAGAGACAGTTATTTAGGTTCTGTGACTTTCTATGCATAATCTGGGTGTCCTTTTAAAAAGTCCTCCCTTCCTTTCAGCCTTCCTTCAGGACCTGGTCCAAGGCTCCTGATGATTTGTAATCTGCTAGTCTGCATTTTAATACTCGCAGCTGTGAGGCTGAGAACGTGGCTTCCAGGGAGACCGAGGTTTCCCAGAACAGTGTGGCTTTAAGTTAAAAGAGCAAAATGAAAATTGAGGGCTTCCTCTGGGGACTTGACGCCTCTGTGAAGATAGGGCTCTGTGTACAGGTTACAGCGTCGCAGATCATAGCTGACACTTGTCCACATGTCTAACATCCTCTGGTGTCCCGCAAAGAGATACGGAGGTAAGCAGGGCAGGCGGCCAGTCCTTACCGTCCCCCCTAAGCATCCCTGCAGGGACAGGTGACAGGTCCCCCATACACCCTCCCTCCCTGGATCTTTTCCCACGTCCACCCCCTGCTTGGCTTTCTCAGACCCCGGGAGTCTGTGGACCCAGGAGCTTCATCCTCCCTCAGCTCCGCAACTCTTTCTCTCATCAAACACAATTCCCACGCACCCGCACAGCTGAATTCAGTGGAACTGAGGAGGTGAGTAAACCTGCCAATCGCCTGCATTTGCCTAGTTGTTCAGACTAGGGTGTGATAGACTGATCACTGACCTCCCGGGAGATGTCTGAGTCCTAATCCCTGGGACGTGCGAGTGAAACCTGATATGGCAAAAGTCATTTTGCAGAGATGATTGAGGGTTTGGGTTCAGGGGCAGGAAGATCACCCTAGCTAATTTGGGTGGGCCCTACAAGTAACCACCGGTGTCCTCGTAAGAGGCAGGTGATAGGACCTCGGAGGCAGAGCTTGGAGTGACGGGGCCACCAGTCTGGGGCCAGCTGCAGCCACCAGAAGCTGGAAGGACAAGGGAAGGTTCTCCCTGGAGCCTCCAGGAAGAAGCATTCCTGTCCACACTGTGACCCTGGCTGCCCTTGGACCTCCAGAGCTGTACGGGGGTGAGTTTAGGCTACTGTTTCCAGCAATTCGATTTGTGGTGATTTGCTAGAACAGCTGTAGGGGACGGGTATACAGTATAAAAGGGGGGAATTGGGGAAGGGTGAAATGAGAGATGTGTGCATGTATGCCTTTAACAGCTGGTACCTAACAAAGATGTAGGATTGTAATGCACCAGTAAAAAAATAAAATAAAAAGCTTGGTCTCCCTAAAGTGCACTGTTTGCTTTTGTAGAAGGGAGTCCTCAGGTCCAGGAATTAATCTGCAGTCTGTGGCACAGTGAGGGGCAGACTTGTGAGTGTTTTTCACCCACTCTGGAGGTCCCTGCCTCAGTTTACTCTTGAAAAAGTTGGACCACCTGGCTACCTGGAAGAACTATACCCAAGTGGGTTTTGTTTTTCTGTTTGTTTGTTTGTTTTTTGCAGTACTAGGGGCTGAACCCAAGGGCATTCTACCTCCGAGCTACACCCCCAGCCCTATTTTTTACTCTTTATTATGAAACACAGTCTCACTAAGTTGTGGAGGGCCTCATTAAGTATCTGAGGCTGGCTGTGAACCTGCGATCCTCCTATCTCAGCCTCCCAAGTACTGGGATTACAAGTGTGCACCACCATGCCCGGCACCCAAGCCATTAATAGGTAGGGTGTAGTGGGAGGTCCTTAGGTTATGGGGTCTTGCCCTTTAAGGGGATTTGGGGCTCGGGTCCCTTCCTCTTCCCCTCTCTTTTGTTCCTGGCCATGAGGTGAGCGGTTTGGCTGTGCCCCAGGTTCTGCTCATGGTGTGTTCCCTTGACACAGGCCCAGAGCAGTGCTGTCCACTGATCATGGTCTGGAACCTACAAAAGCATGAGCCAAGATGAACCTTTTCATAAGCTGACTATCTCGGGTATTTGTTATAGCAACAGAAAGCTGACCAGCACAGCCATTCTCCTGGTCAGCCAGTTTGGGCACGTCCAGTGCCCAGGGGCTTGTCATCTCTGAAAGCCTGGACTTTGTTCTGTTTGTATACTAATTGTTTGCATGTCTGACACTTTTACAGGCTGATTAATATTTATGAAACTTTGGGGCTGGGGTGGCAGCTCAGCAGTGAAGCGCTTGCTTAGAATGTTCAAGGACCGGGTTCCATCCCAGTACCTTCATGAGGAAGGGAAAAGGAAGGACTAAGGGAGGAAGGGAGAGAGGGAGGGAGGGAGGGAGGAAAGAAAGGTAGGGAGGAAGGAAGAAAGAAAGGAAGAGAGGGAGGGAGGAAGAAAGGGAAGGAGGAAGCAAGGAGGGAAGGGAGGGAGAAAGGGAAGAAGGAAAGAAGGAAGGAAGGAGGAAGAAAGGAGAAGGAAGGGAGGAAGGAAGGGAGGGAAGGAGGGAAGGAGGTAGGAAGGGAGGGAAGAAAAGAAGGAAAGAAGGGAGGAAGGGAAAAAGGAAGTTCATTTGCTTCGGAACCTCCACACTTCCAGAGCTCAAGAAATACTCACCAAATTGCATCTACTTTCCTTTCATCCTGAGACAGCATTTCACAGTTGGTTCCAGAGCCAGATAACAAGGGTAGCCAAAGGGACACACGTGTCAGCCCCACCCACAGTGACGGAGCCCTGTGCCCCCCTGCGGGAGCACTGGGAGGCCTCCTGGAGTCGGCCAGGGACCTGGGCCATCATCTTAGAAGAGAGGACGGGTGGGCGGGCCCAGAGCTGGGGAGAAGTGTGAAGTGATCTGTTCCTACCAACGTCAGCTCTCCCTCACAGATCCCACCAGCCACCCTTGGAAATGGCGGGACAGTGGGGTTCCTTCACAGACCTGGGGGACTGCCGCTCCACCTTCTCCTGTGACTACATTTTGCACTAACAGACCCAGGTGTACCTTTGACAGCAGAGGAAGCAGCTGCTCACTTAGCCAGGCCCACCTGGAGCTGCTGGAGCTGATACCCAACATCCTGACTCCTTCTCCATGGCGCCCCCTCCCACCCAAACCAGTGTCTCTGCCATTGTTCTCTTACATTTTGAGTTTTTTCTTTCCCAATCGATTTCTTTGTTTAGTCCCCCAATAAACTTTCTGGCATTGATTTCCATTTATAATGTCCAAGGAATTAGAAGCTTTAATGTCAATTTCAATTTCCAAAAGCTGGTAGCAATTGAGAAAAGTGCTTTCTGGAGATCGATACTTCCTCCTGACTTGACATGGAGCTATTAATAATTACTGGGTATATGATTTCACTAGAAAAGAAACCAGGAGCTAAGAGAACTGCAGTGTGTGGATGTAAAACTGGCTGGTGGTCCCCGAGCCGGGTTTTATGGGGAGGCCCCAGCGCCTAGAGAATCGGGAGATGTCCTTCACCCCGCGTTTCCGTTAGCCGCTCTGCTCATCAGCCCATCACCAGAAATGACGCCCATTTGGCAGGCAGCCTCTCCGTGGCTCCTCCTGCCAGCCAGGCACCGGGCCTCCTGTCCCCTTCCGTGACATCCACTGATGACCCTGCGGTCGCTCAGCAATTTACTCAGCATTATAAGCTATTTACAGCCACTAATTGACGTGCCGGGGTGTCTTCGTGGTCCACTAGAAGCATCTTAGGTGGGGTCTGCTCCATTCCTGACACCAGTCGTTTCCCCAGGACCTGACTTGTCCCTCTGCTCCCCTCCCCCACCTGCACTGCCCCTCAGGACCAGTCCTAGCTCCAGGAGGGACACAGCGGAGGACGATAGCGGCGATTCCCCTGTAACCCTCCACGCCCGGGCCGCGTCCGGAAGCGGAAGGTTTTCCTGAGGGCGAGGACTAGCAACCCGGAGGTAAAACTTTCCAAGAACCGCTCACAGAGGCCTAGGGCACTCGCCCCCCCTCCAGCTGGAGGCTCAGGGGACCCAGAGGGGACCTGGGCAGAGAGACGTGGTGGACCCTTCGCTCGCTCAAGGGCCCCTCTCCTGACCCCCAGGAGACGGAGTGTTCTGCAGGCTTCCGGCTGGCTGACTCCACCAGCCCCTCAGGAAGACTCACGCCGCTTTGACAGCTGTCCATGTCTCTGCTCATCCGTGTCCTCCACGACTTTAGCGCCTTTTTGGATGCCACATGGCAAAAATCATCACACAATAAAATAACTTCAGCATAATCTATTCTTTATTAAGGAGGTGTCATTATAAGAGAGCTAGACAATGGAGGGATGGATGGATGGATAGATAGATACATAGATAGATAGAAGATAGATACATAGAATATAGATGATAGAAGATAGATAGATAGATAGATAGATAGATAGATAGATAGATAGATAGATAGATGAAGATAGATAGATAGAAGATAGATGATAGAAGATAGATAGATAGATAGATAGATGAAGATAGATAGAAGATAGATAGATGAAGATAGATAGATAGATAGATAGATAGATAGATAGATAGATAGATAGATAGATAGATAGACAGACAGACATGATGGACAGATGAGGAGTCAATCCGTTGACAGATCACCTATCACCAGTCCCTCTCTCCAACGCTAACACACTCCAGCTGCTCCCTGGCCGCAGGCACCTGCACCCCTGGCTGTTTGCTAGCTGGAAGCGGGTCTCCTGTTCCCGCCTTCCCACTCAGCTGTTCCATCACACCGGGAGGAGATGGCTGCACTGACACCCTCTTCAGGGGTCCCAGGCCTACACGTTCTAAGGAAAATCCACAGTAGAATTCATTACGAGCCCACGAGGCCCCTTGGAAGCAGCAGCCGGAACAGCTGTCCACCAAGGCCCTCACCAGCGGCCTGAAGATCTGTGCATCCCTGACCCCGAGCAGGAGTTTCCTCACCCAGCCTGCCCTGTGCTCGCCAAGTCACCAGATGGTGCTTCCTGTTCTCCAGGAGCCCCTCCCAGTGCGGCCCCCGGAGGGGAGGTCACGGCCCCAGGAAGGTTTGAGAACAGAGTTGCAGGAAGGACCCAGAACAAAAGGTGTGGCCAAGACGCAGATGTGCTCGCGCACTTCCAACAGAACTCACACCAGCTCACGCTGGACCCCAAAGGACACGCACGGTCCCGCCTCTCCTGGGACCAAGAGGGAGTTGTGATCGATGGCTGCGTTGCAGCTGCTGCTCACACTCTGGGAGCAAATATGCTTTCTTGGTTTCCTCGACAGGAAAGTCAAAAGCAAGCAAAGGAAAAAAACCAAGTGTCAAAGACCCCAGCGATACTTCTGATGAACAACGGTCACAAATATTACAAACCTACTTCCTTTTCCCAACATGTCTGAGTTTTCAGCCTGTCTCTTGAAAGCCTCAAGAAAAGGAAAAGAAAATCTTCACAAATCCAATGCCCTTGATCAGTTACACCAACCACAAAACCACAAGCCTGCCCCATCTTTAAGGAGAGAGGAAAGGATTTTAAAGGCAAGTCATGTGTGTCTACTTATATTTAGGATACAGTCCTGTGTATCTTTGTTACCTACTTTTCTTTCCCTCAAGTTGAAAAAAAAAAAAAGATTAATTACTAAAGAAAACTGTTAAATGTAAAGAAAAAGTAATAACAGAAGTAAAGCCAAATTCCTTGTGGGTGACATATTTGGGTAAAACACTGCCTTAAGTTTTAAAGCATCTCAGAATGAGCGGCTGTCTCAAATAACAGCTTTCTCTCCAACTCTGAGCACGGCATCCCAAGGAAGCTGGGTTTGTCCAAGCCCCTCGCCCGAGAGCCGGGGGACACCTCTGCCCTCGCTCAGGGCCGGGGCTCGGCTTCTGCACGTGGAGCTGGACCGAGTGGCTTCCCAACTCTCAGGACGGGACACTTTTGTACTACAGATCGGAACGAAAATAACCTCGATTTTTATAGACTAGTATTTTTTTCCAAGGCCTTGGCCCATCATCTTATTAAATGCAACAGGTCCAAATAAGTTTCCCTGGGAAACTTTGCAGCTAAAGGGCAGCAGGAAGGCCACTGAAAGGGTCCCACTTGGTTCCCAGGCCGACCACCTCAAAGTTGACTCTTCCAGCTCCCCTCCCCAGGAGCAGCCATCGGCTTCCTGACAGCTCTGCTGGAATGTGGACAGACAGCCACGCTTGCCTTGCTGCAAACTCAGCTAGCTCCTGCCCCCCCCCCCAAGAAACCACAGTGCCCCTGAGTGAGGACCCCATCCTTCAGCTCCAGTGGACAGGAAGTTTGGAGAAGTCATGGCTTCCTCTCACTCGCTGCCCATGGCTGGCCTGTTGGCAGGTTTGATCCACTCCACAGGCTGCTCACACCCCCACACCCCCAAGGGGCCTTGCTGGGCCCTGGAGCTCCTGCCGCAGCCTCACACTGCCGTCCTGGGGCGCTCCGCCTGAGGTCTGTTCCCAGCACAGACTCCAGCCCCACCTCCCATGGTCTCCTCAAAGCCCAGCTCCCTCCGCTCCCTCCCATCCTCCACTCCTCCTGGACCACCGGTCTCTGGCCTCGGCCTCCACCACTCACACATTGGGGTCCAACCTCACAGCCTTAGCCAGGCTGTGTCCTGTCCAGAGACTTCTTTTTCTTTTTTTGTGTGTGGTACTGGGGATGGAACCCAGGGGCATTCTACTTCCAAGCTACACCCCCAGTCCTATTTTGTATTCTTTATTTTGAAACAGGGTCTCACTAAGTTGCGGAGAGTCTCACATTTTGGAAGATTCCTGGTCAACTCAAAGCTATATGAGCTAAGATGGAAGACTCGGGTCAGCCATGAGTTAAGATGGCTGACATCCTGGAAGACTCACATCAACCAAAGGTCGCATGAGCTGAGATGGCTGACGCTTGGGAAGACTCAGGAAGTGGCGCACACAGACCCAAGTACAGTTATTAAACGAATGCCTAAGCACACGGTTGCAAAGTGGGTAGGAATACACTTCTATGTAATTTGCTACTTCGATAGAAAAGATTGCCTTTATTCCTCAACGTGAGCGTAAGGTGTGTGTGTGTGTGTGTGTGTGTGTGTGTGTGTGTGTGTGTGTTGTGGGAACGTTTTCACCAGCAGCCAGGCATGGGCCGTGTAGCAGGGCCTGGGTGTCTGCGGGCCCCCCTGAATCCTGCAGGATGGGGTGCATGCAGGGTTGGGACCCCGGAGGTGCAGATCTGTGGAGGTCTGAGTGGCACTGGCTCCCTGCTGCCCACGGCTGTGCACCCGTGAGAAATCCTCCCCAGTGGGAGCCTGGTGGGAGCCTGGGAGGGTGGCTCACAGCTTTCCCTCAGCAAAGTGCTTAGAAACGCCCTCTGATCCAAAGCGCTGCTCTTGCAAAGCCCGCGATTAAAGAAGAGAATGTGGCCATTTTCCTTCCAATAGGCCTACATAAATTACTTTGTTACAGAAAGCAGAACACCGATTTTTTTTTTTCCAGCCTACAAATTGCTTAGTAGAGATGTTGCTTTTGTAAATTCACCCTCTCCAGGGATTTCCGAACCACGGCCAGTGAATTACAGCTCACAGCTCTTGCAACGCTGGTGAACTATTTAAAGATTTCATTAATAGGCTTGCCTTTTGCCCCTTTCACAGGAGCTGTGGCAGCCGAAGTCTCTCGCTCTAAATGTTTGTGACACTCCTCGCTAATGAATTTGGGAGTATGGATTTTCTCTCCAAGAAGGTTCATTGCCCTGACGTGGGCAGGCTTTACCTGAGCCCAGCATCGGCTCCGGTTCCCCTCAGTCCTGCTGCACAGAATCCGAGAGCAGATTGTTGTCCAGAACGGGGTCTCCGTCATGTACCCCCAGTCCACTACTACGACTCTGCCCCGGCCGCTCTGGTGTCTCATGGTACCAGTCTTCCCTCTCCTCTCCTGTCCTCAAGAACCTCTGTCAAGCCGGGCGTGGTGGCGCACACTTGTAAGTACTTGGGAGGCTGAGACAGGAGGATCGCGGGTTCATGGCCAGTCTCAGTTACTTAGTGAGGCCCTCTGCAACTCAGTGAGACTCTGTTTTAAAATAAAGAATAAAAAAATAGGGCTGGGGGTGTAGCTCGGAGGTAGAATGCCCCTGGGTTCCATCCCTAGTACCGCACACACACACACACAAAAAAGAACATCTGTCAAAACCCCCTTGGCGTGATGAAGCTTTGCTGTCAGTGGGACAAGCTGGTCTCCTCTCCTAATCCCACCACCCACTCTGTGCTCTCAGGCACCTGGGCAGCTCCGATCTGAAGTCCAGAAAGGTTGCCTTGCTGGTCCTGGCTGCCCACTTGCCCCATCTTGCTGGTCTAGAGCCTGAGCGTGGAGCCTGGTGGGCCGGCCAAGTGCCTGCCGTGTTGTATCCTCAGGACCCCTCCACAGTGGCCAGTGGCAGAGCCGAAGCCAGCCAAAGACAAGGAGGTGGATGGAGGCCCTGGTGATGGGGTGGCTGCAGAGAGAGAACTCTGGGACCTTCCAAGGGCCTGACGGAGGCGCCTAGAACCCTGACGTCTCTGGGTCAGGACTCTTCACCCGGTTAGAATCGCTAGCTTTTCCCACCTCTGGGTTTTCTTCCTGCTAGCTGCTAAGTCTGGGAAAATAGGCATCAGGCAAAATAGAGTTCCAGTCTTCAATGGAGGCCATGCTATGAGTACCTGAGACCTTGGACCAGTCACCCCTCCGATGACCTGCAACCGAGGACCAGTCACCCCTCCAAGGACCTGCGGCCTCAGAGCAGTCACACCTCCGAGGACCTGCGACCTCAGACCAGTTACCCCTCTGAGTACCTGAGACCTTGGACCAGTTACCCCTCTGAGGTCCCTTTGTTTCCAAGCAAGAAATGCGAATCGTGTCATCTCTAAGGCAATATCCAGTCATCACTGTGGCTCAGGCTCGGAAATCTGACAGACAGACTGCCTAAGGACCAGCTCTGTCATGTAGGAATTGGTGGCTTCAGGCTGGCCGGTGCACCTGCTATGCCCTGGGGGTCCTGAGCAGGTTGGGGACTCCTCTGTGACGGACCGTGATGGATGAATGACAGGACGCAGGTGAGGTGTTCGCACATGCCTGGCCCACACTTAGTGCTTCAGCAACACAGATACTGTGCGATGCTACCATAACTTCTGCCTACCTACCTCTGGAAGTGAGATGCTGAGAACTTGGTAGATAAAAAGCAGGCAGGACAGCCGGGCGTGGTGGCCCACGCTTGTCATCCAAGTACTTGGGAGGCTGAGACAGGAGGATCACAGGTCTGCGGCCAGCCTCAGCAACTTAGTGAGGCCTTCTGCAACTTAGTGAGACCCTGTTTCCAAATAAAAAATGAAATAGGTCTGGCAGCGTAGCCCAGAGATAGAAGGCCCCTGGGTTCCATCCCTAGTACCACACACACACACACACACACACACACACACACACACACACACACTGCAGGCAGGACCGTGCAAGGTCCCGCAGGAGCCTGCTGAGCACCCCAGCCCATGGGGCATTCATACAGACACACCTGCAGCACACCTGTCCTCCGTGCCTTCAGGCCGCGGGTACAGATGTCACTGGGTCATCTCACTGGGCTGCTCTGAGGCCTCTGCATTTGACACCCACCCACACATACCTGGCCCTGAGCCCGCATTCCACACTTCCAGAAGATGGGCTCCACTATAGTGCTTCTAGAGACCCCCAAAACCAGCAGGGGCCGGTGGCCCTTCCTGCGAGGCACATCTGGGTTTCCTCTGCACCGAGGGCCCTGGGAAGTGCATTTAGCAGCCAGCTCAGAGGCCCCATGAGCTCTGAGGAGGGCTGGGATCCGTGGCCACGCTGGCCCCGCACACGACAGCCAGGCAGAGGGGCCCTGAGTCATTTCACGTTGCCCGGCTTGGGAGTCAATGGACCGATGGACCGTGGGCAGATAATCTGACCTGACACGTAATTCTCCCCTCTCCAGCGTGGGCTGGTTCCAACCTAAGACTGTTGTATGCGAAATAAAGGAGCTAAAGCCGGACGTGGTGGCGCACGCATGTCATCCCAGTACTTGGGAGGATGACACAGAGGATTGCAGGTTCGAGGCCAGCCTCAGCTACTGAGTGAGGCCCTCCGCAACTTTAGTGAGACCCTGTTTCAAAATAAAGAATGAAAAATAGGGCTGGGGGTGTAGACAACATTGCTGAATCCCTTAATTTCTCTTTCTATTGCAATTCTCTTCTGCCTACCCCATGTTCCATATGTGGTAGGCTGGAATGAGTGTGTCAGAGTGCACCTGTGTGTACGAGTGTGTGCGTATGCATGTGGCCGTATGGGTGTGCATTAGTGTGTATGTGTGGGGGGGCCAGCCTGTGTGCATGTGTGAGTAGAGGTGCACAAGTGTGAGTATATGTGTGTGAACGAGTGTGAGTGTGTAACACGGGCTTTTAGTTTGACCTCTGACCGCTGCTTGCAATGCACTCATGGCTTGGATATTAACGAGTCTCCGGGTACTTTCTGTCACTGCCCGAGTTTGCACTAAATAAGTTTCTATCCTGAAAGAGAACAAGGAAGACTCTTCCTGCACATCCTAAACCTTGGTAAACTGGTCAATTTTATGTCGTGTGTATTCTGCCACAAGGGAGGCGATATACAGGCTGTACTGACCTTGCTCCTCAAAATACAAGCTGAAGCAGTTCTCTCTGCTCTCTGTCTCTCTTTTCTCAGCCTTTGCTGTAGAAATTGGCCCTGTGTATAAACCTAGTAGGGCAATGTCCAGCTTGCAGATGGCTCCCAAAATGAGCGCGGATGAAACGCAGTAGGTCACGGGTTGCTTCTAAATACGCTTCAGTGGTCGCCTCTCTGAGCAAGATGTGTGCAGAGAGGAGATGGGAGGCCTGGCTAACTCTCGGCGGCCGCAGACAGCCTCCACCCCCCAGAAACGCCGCCTGTCTACGAGAGGCAGGCTGCCTCCCTTCCAAGTGGACGGAGCTGGCCCTCGCCAGGACACCCTAAGAAACTCAAGGGCCTCGGGAGAGAGCTCGGCTAGAACGTCTCATCGCTCCCAGAATAACCATGGAATCTGGAGAAGGCTTGACTTGCAGATGACTCCCGCAGACATTCCCAGAAAAAAAAAAAACAGCAAAATGAAACATCCAACAGAAGTGGAGAGAGCATGGAAGAGGGAGCTTTGATTAAAAGCACGAAGAGAAAGGATTTTGTAGCTTTCTCAGAATCATGCAACCTCTCATTAGACCGTCCAATCCCGTTTCATCTCCCTGTCTTCAAAGACAGGGACACGGCGGATGAAAGGAAGAGTGATTAAAGAGGAGGAAGCGGCCCCGGCCCCGGGAGCGAAGGTTTGCAGTGCTCAGAGGGCGGCGCGGAGGCAGGCTTGGGAGTGGAGGCCGGCCTGCAAGTCAGAGGCTGCTCGTGTCTACGCAGACCTACTGTTCTTTTACGCCCTCTGGAAGTTGAGCGGGGCAGTTTGTAAAGAAGAGGCGCTCTGGGCCTTGATCTGGTCCAAACTCCAGGTCCTTCCAAGCCAGTCTAGACCCCACTGTGCAGCGCCCTGCTCGGCGTCCAGGAAGATCAGAGTGTGCACGGCTCTGAGCCCCCAACCCCCGCCCCGTCTGGACAATCAGGGCTCCTCAGAAGCATAAGGATGAGACCCAAAGTGCTAGAGAAGGAAGGGGAGCAGAAGGAGGAACTCCTGCAGGGTCCTGGAGGTGTGACCATAAGTGTGACAGCTTGTGCATGGGATCCAGTTCTGCTCGGGGAAAGCAGCTGGGTGGTAGAGCACTTACCTGCCACGTGTGTGCAATTGCCCAGATTCAATCACCAGCATCGCAAAGAAAAGTTAAATTAAATACTAATATATACAATGTCCATTTATTGTATTATATAAAAGCATTATGTTTTCAAGGATTTGAAAATAAAACAAAACTGAACTTTGCCACCGATTGTGTGAGAGCCACTGGGCTAAAGAGAATTCTCCAGGCAGGAGTGGGAAAGGGTGTGTGTGTGTGTGTGTGTGTGTGTGTGTGTGTGTGTGTGTGTGTAATTGAGTGTGCTTGAGAGTGAGTGTGTACCTTGTTAGAAATAGATTCCAGGAGCTAAAACCGCTATTGTGTGTGTGTGTGTGGGGGGGTAATTATACAATGCCTAGTCTCCATGATGAACAAAAGCATTTCTTTCCATGTTGGTCGAAATGAAAACCAACTTTTTTCTCTTTCTCGAGCTAGATTTGCTGCCTGGCCAGTGCATTCAGAGGCACAAAGGAAGCGCTGTGATCCTGGGTCAGCTCTGGGTCGACTGCATGACTTGAAAAGTAGCAGGGATCCAGGTCTGCAGGGCGCCCGTGGCGAAGCTCATGCCTCCTCCCTCTCTCGTTTCACCAGCTTCCCGTGACCTCTCCATGCATAAAAACCTGCCGGCCGAGCCGCAGCCACACCAGGAGCAGCCCTGGGGACAGACAGGCGCCTTGGTCGTTCCACCCAGTCCAGTCTACTGGCCGAGAAAAACTTGCTTCTGTCACAACAGAGACTGGCATGTTCCCGGCAAAGAACACAGACGCAGTGAGGCTTCAGGTACAGGACTTGGAGGGCGGGGGCTTCGTGACATTCAGCATCATTAGGCACGGTGCCAACGTGGGGGGGGGGGCAGAGGAGCAGCAGGTAAATCTCTGTGACTGCAGGCCTGGGGCCGGCGCCACCGCTGCTTATCCTGGCCCCTCACATGTCTCTTTTCAGAGTGAGCCCTGCGGATGGTGCAGGGCAGAAACCAGAGGAACCCGAGGAGGCAGTTCCCTGTGTGTGGATTAGAAAGAGGCTGGGGCAAGGAAAAGAGAAACTGTTGGGAATTTTTTCAGTTAATTCATGCATTTTTAAGACTTTGGATTTTGTCTTTTTCTCTCTGTAAACCGCTGACACGACTTCCTCATCCTCTCTCTTAACGCTGTTGTTCTGGGTTTCCCCTTTCTTGTGATTTGCGGTTTTGATAATTCATGGAGTGCTCACAGGCACCAGACTTGAGCGGAAATGAGGTCCCTCTGAGCAAAGGGCTTGCTGGCCCAGCGAGGTTCTTCTCCCGTGGTGAGAGGTCAGTGTGGCCCGTCCCCGCGGAGCGTATCACACCAAGGAAGGCCCCGCCGTCCACGGCTCGTGCTTCAGTCAGTCCCCAGAAAGGAGCTGGCCTCTGCCCCGCCTAGTCAGTGCTAGGCACCCACTGAGCGTGAGTCAAGGTCTCTCAGTGCAAGACAAAGCTGCGATCAGCAAACCCACGGTTCCCTGCTCAGCAGGCAGAAAGATGTACTGAGAACGCGGTAAAGTGCTTCCTGCAACACAGCCCGTAGCATCAGCGGAGTCCACAAAACAGAAAATCCAATGTGAAAAGGCTGCCATGACACACACATGTTCTCCCACCCAAATCATGTCACCTAAAGACGCAAGTTTTCGTTTTTTTAATTGTACTGAATTCAGAGGGAATGGTAACACTGCTCCGCCAGTTGGGCGAGCTTTCCCAGAGAGCACGCTAGAGAAACCATCCCCCAAGGCCTCTCATCCCCACTGCTCACACTCACCTGTGTACACTCGTGTGTGCACAAACACATTCACACATTCCTGTGCTTGTATTCACACACACAGGCTCATGGGCCCGTGAGCACACTCACACTCATGCACACACTCAGTCATGATTGCACTCACACAGGCAGTCATGCACACTCATGAGCACACCGGCAGACACACAGACATAAGCACACACATGTTAAGTCATGCACACGCATTCTCACACACACTCATACTACAAGCAGACACTTGCATGAGCTCACACTCATTCACATGCATGTCCGCACACTTGTGCACACCCATACTCCTGTGCACACACTCATTTGTGAACTCACCCTTCCACACGCACACACTTCCTGAAACGTGGTAACGATTGACACGGAAGAGCCGCTGGGCTCGTCACCGGGGTGGCCAGGTACAAGTGCTCTCTGCGGAGTGGTGCACGCTGGGTCTGGGGTTCCCTTTCTGAGAGCCCCCGTAGTAAAATGCTATGTGTCCCGCCCTGGTTTCACTGTTGGGGTGACAGGGCAGAGGTCAGGACAAACCAGGAGTGAACCGGCTGGCGGAGCGTGGTAGGCTCAAGTCATCAGAGCAAGATGGAGAGCCACAGCGCCAACAACCGTTCACATCAGAGACCATGACAGTCCCTTGGCGCTAACTTATTTGCACAGTAAAGATGTTTCCTCTTTAAAACAACTGCAGAAGAGATCACCCGAAGGTCGATTCTCCTGCACGAGCATGTTGAAGGCCGGGAGTGGCTATGTCTCTGCCTCCCGGAGCTCCCGGAGCGTGGCTTGAAGGAGCCGGCGAAGCTTCCAGAACACTTTGGGGGCCGCCCTCCAGCTCCCGGCAGGGCCCCCTGGGTCTGTGCACTCCTGGATGGCCTGCTGTAATTGCAGCCGAAGCTGGAAAGAGATGGCAGAGCTCTTGAGAGTTGAGGAGAACCAGTGGCGAAATATTTTGTCGCAGATGACCTGAGGGAAGAAACTGAGCGGTTAGCTACAGCAGAGGGCAGGCAGGGCCTCCTCAGCACCTCCCGGGTCTGCAGGCACACCTCTGCGCCTCTAGGGGGCACCGCCGAGGCCCTCTGGCTTTGAGAAGGACTTTCCTTCGTCAACACACCACATCTCAGGGAGCTGGAGGCTTCTCCCTGGGTGGTGGGAAACTCCATTTCTAGCCCCAGTGCAGAAGGGAAAGTTCTGGATGCTGCTTGGAAGAGGACTGCATGCATTTCTGAAGAGAAAGAGCTGGGGGACACTGAAGGGTCAAGCCCAAGGCTCTATCAGGCCACGGACCTCTTGTATTCATCTGTAGATGCTCTTTCTATCTTAAGGATACCAGCCCCTTGCTCTGGGTTTGTTTCCTGGGAAGCAGACTCTGAGCTGGAGCTGTGCCTGTGCATGCAGGAATTTGTTAGGGGTGTTCTCAGGATCCCTAATAAATTCAGGATTCTCCGGGAACTGAGGAAGAAAGCCCTGCAGAGTTGCCCCCGACTGAGGCAAAGGGGCTGGGTGTTGTACCTGTCATGTCCCTCTCCCCACTGGCCAATCGTCAGACGCAGCCCCTTGGCAAAGAAGCTCTGGAGAGCCAAGGACAGTCATGGGAGAGGGGCTCCCATGAGCCCTGGGAGCCAGGGAAAGTCCCCCATCCACCCTCGACATTCTGCTGTGTAAGAGGAATGCAAATATCTAAAATATGCTCTTTTTTTTTTTTTTTTGTAATTTTGAGGCTTTTTTTTTTTTAATGTGGGGTTTTCTAAAGATGGTTAAATGTGTCCTTTGGCTTCTGAGGGTTGCCCCGCATTTACAAAGGCTCTCCCTATGCTAGAATGATACTTACCATACTTACAACTCTCCCAGTGTTATTTTTCTAGTGCTTTTAGGATTTTGCTTGTTGTAGGAAATATTTGAACCACCTGGACTTTAGTTTGAAATCAGGAGTGAAGCAGGGAGTTAAGCCAACCATTGGTCAGGCTGACCACCGCTCTACCAACACTGGCCACCACGTGACCCGCCCAGCCCTGCCTGGGCTGAAATGCCCCCTATGGATCACAGACTAAAAGCCCACATATCATTACATCTGTTTCTGAAAATATCTTCTTCTATTCCATTGACCTTCCATTCAGTTTATGCAGGGCAGACATTGTTTTGAGTAAAGTTCAAGTTAGAAAGGTAGAAAATTTACAAAGTGTAGAAAAGATGAAGAAAGTAAAAATTGCAATCTTAAAAATTCAAAAATAATTGCTTTTTTGACACTTTGGTATTTATCTTTCTTTTTTCTTTTCTTTCTCTCTTTCCTTTTTTTCAGTATTGGGGATTGAACCCAGGGGCATTCTACCTCCGAGCTATAGCCCCAGCCCTGTTTTTATTCTTTATTTTGAAACAGGGTCTCCCTAAGTTGCAGAGGACCTCACTAAGTAGCTGAGGCTGACCGCGAACCCGGATCCCCTGGTCTCAGCCTCCCGAATGCTGGGATTACAAGCATGCGCCACCACGCCCAGCTGGTATTTATCTTTCTAATAATATATTATTTAACAAAAATTGGATCATATTGTAAATACTGAATCACCTGCATTTTTTTTTTCACTTAGTAAGTACTTCATATTTATCTCGTATTCTTTTTTTTGTTTTGTTTTTGTTTTTTGCAGTACTGGGGATTGAACTCAGGGGCATTCAACCTGTGAGCTACACCCCCAGCCCTATTTTTTATTGGTTATTTTGAAACAGGGTCTCACTAAGTTGCGGAAGGCCTCACTAGGTAGCTGAGGCTGGCCGAGAACCCAGATCCTCCAGTCTCAGCCTCCCAAATGCTGGGATTACAAGCGTGCGCCACCACGCCCGGCTTATCTCGTATTCTTAAAGAATGAACAATTTCACTTCTGGGATTGTATTCAAAAGCAATAATCAGCTCTGCAGACAAGTGAAATTGCTCATGGTAAACATTTCTAACATCCACCCACCCTGCAGAGAGACTAATTTATAATCTATAACAATTTAGACACTTATCTATTTCCCTGAAGCTGCAACTGTTAATTAATAGCATGTTAATGGCAAATCCCAATTGGTGAAAGAAATTTGTTATCATTTAGTCTGCATGTCTTTGGATGGTAAGATAAAATCATTTTCCATGTTCTTTGGTCATTTGGATCTCGTCACATATGTCCGTGGCATCTATTCCTTCTTGGGGTTTCCTGGCCACTTAATGAATCCATAGTCGCCCTTTCTGTACAAAGATGTGACCTCAGTCTCACTAGGAAGCAAAGAGTAGATTTTTGTGCTCCTATTTTATGGATGGGCTCACAGGTAATCATAGATCCTCAAGAGAAAACCAGCTTGTTCTCACAGCTGAAGGAAAGGGATTTCATGACAGACCCACCAAGAGTGTGGGACCCCATTAAAGAGGCCAGAAGCTGGGCATGGTGGTACACACCTATAATCTCAGGCTGACACAGGAGGATCGAAGGTCTGAGGCCAGCCTCAGCAACTTAGCAAGACCCAGTTTCAAAATAGAAAATAAAATAAAATAAAATGGGCTGGAGATGTAGCTGGAAACTTGGAGTTGGAATGTCCCAGTACAAAAAAAAACAAAAACAGAAGAGCAGAAGAGGAAAGTGTGAACAAGAGCCCAGGTAGGTGATCGCAGCCGACACTCTGCCCTCCCCTCGAAGAGACCTCAGGCCTCTTTCGGGTTCTGATCAGCACCTGTGGGCCCAGCGTCACCCTCATCCACCTGAGAGCTTCAAGGAAGAGCAGGAAGAGCTGATTTCTCACTGATGAGCCTTCAGCTTTGCATGTGGATCCAATTTGACTGACTGCTGACTGCTGACCCCCTGGGCCTGGCTTCCGCCCGTGTTGCAGAACCGCCTGCCGCCCTGACCTGCCTGTGCGCACGGTGCTGACTGTCCAGCCCCTCTGGCCCGGCCCATTTCTCAGAACTGCTGTGCACTCTCGCCAGTTATCCTTGATGGCCGAGTCTCGCTCGGGGCTCTCATTCTTTGTGTGCGTGAAAGGGATCATGCAGGTGCAGACAGTAACCCAGACAGAAGAGCTCGCCCAGCCCGGGGCTCAGGTGCGGCTGCAGGGAAGCGGAAGTTCCTCACTGGGCTTTGCTGGGATCTTTACCAACCAGACTGCAGTGGTCACTTGACCAACCAGCCCGCAAGGAGGTAACAAAGAAAAACAAAGGATTCCAGGGTCCTGCCCTTACTGAGCACCCAGAGCCCAGAAGCCAGACAGCTCCGTCCACCTTCAGCTCCACCACGCTGCCGGAGGGCAGGAGCAACAGAGTGAAGCGCGTTTGGAGAGCGGCAGCGTGCACCTACCTGCAGGTTGCTGTTGACGCGCTGAGCTCCGCACTTGTTCACTCGCAAATCACACTTGGAGAAACAGTCGAAGAAATTGCAGTCTTCATCTCCCGTGCAATTCTGCTCGAGGATCTCCCTCATTTTAGGTTCAAAAAAGGCCATGTCCACGTCGATAGCCACCACCTGCAACCAAAACAGCCCGTGGCGGTCAACGTGACACCCCACGGGCTCAGCAAAGGGAGACCATTTAAGGGCGCCCTCGTCTGTCCTTGTGGGTGTCCTCCAGCCTGAAGGTGACCATGGAGCTCTGCTGGCCAAGAGGAAAGCCCAGGCCACCACACCTGGGGAGCTGCTCCTTCCCCTCCAAAAGGTTTACATGGGTTTTCTTTGACATGAGCAATTTTCATAGATTATGTGGCAAAGTTTTAACTGCAAAAAGAAACTTTGCTGTCTCCAGATAAAGCCTAGGATTTGGAACCTTAACCACAAATATTACCTTTTATCTTTGAACATCTTCTCAGCTTTAAAAGTGGAATCTAAAGCCGGGCGTGGTGGCTCACGCTTGTAATCTCAGTACTTGGGAGGCTGAGAGAGGAGGATCGTAGGTTTGAGGACTGCCTCAGCAAGTAGTGAGACTCTCATCAACCTAGGGAGACCCTGTTTCCAATAAGAAATAAAATCGGGCTGGGGGTGTAGCTGGAAGGTAGAATGCCTCTGAGTCCAATCCCCAGTACCATTTAAAAAAAAAAAAGTGGAATGTCTGAAATGATTTAACAATGATGTTCCTTCTGTTACCGTATCACTTTGGTCTCTGACATTTGTCAACCTAAATAACAAAAACCATCAGAGAGATTCTCTAAAAAATACAGACATTTATTTGGGACTGGCATCACAACGGAAATATGTTGCGTGCTATAGCAAACTACAGGCTTATGCAAAGGAATCGAAGCAAGGGGAAGTTTTTAAAGACAACAATGAGGATTACATCAGATATTTTGAAACAATAATCCTGGGTCATGATGATTAATAACAATGGTGGCGTCAGTCCAAGGTTGAGCAGACAGTTGCTGGGCAGATGTCCTTGCAGAAGTGCTTTTTGTATAAGGTTGTGGTTGTTTCTGCACAATCGTTTTTCTTGACAGTCTTTTGTGATAGTTACTACCAGGCAATCATGCAGAGTTGCCATTCTTGTATGACTTCCTGGCTTTACTTTTGTTGTTGTTGATGTTGTTAGGGTTGACACAAATAACTCGATTTTGATTCTGACAATTTTCCTATCTCTTTCATATCTTCAAAGGTCAAGATTATAAAATTTGTGAAATACAGATAATCTATCCCCATGACAATGAGCAATGTTTGAGTGACAGGCCTGTAGGGACGGTATAGAAATCAGTGGGTAGTATCTAAAGTTTGTGGCATTTGTTACTCAAGTCAACGGGTTTCCAACTGACCATTGGATAAAACATAAGAGGAAATGGCAAATTGCTCAAATTAGGATGGTTGTATACGGATTCTGCTCCAACAGGATCGACCGCTAAGTTCCTTTGTCAACAGGAATACTTCAAGCCCCCTGGAATTTCAGATTTATCTTCTTGGCATCAAACCAAATAGGCTTCAAAAACAGTAAAAGACTAACTCCCAAATTATGCAGATTTTCCTCCATCACCTGGATACAACAACAACAAAAAAGATGAGCTTGGATCTCAGGAAACCTGGAGTCTGCCCAAGTTAAGCGACTTATAGCTTCGAGGTATTAAGACGCTTTTAGGAAACTTGATGAATCTGATGGAGTTGGTGGCATTTCACAAGCCTTCACAGGTCAGTATCAGAATATCAGCCTTCCCTCCCCACTGTGGTAGCAGCTCAGAGAAGGATTCATTTGTTCCTCAATTGTTTGCATCATAGGGAAGCATATTCCTTGGTTGTTCTCTCTCTCTCTCTCTCCCTCTCCCTCTTTCTCTCCCTCTCCCTCTCTCTCTCTCCCTTTGCTTTCATTTAAGATTGATGCTGAATGGCAATAAAGTTTTGGGGGGATTATTTAGTAAAACAGAGCAGGAGGGAACATGATTTATTTCAAAATATGTGCAGAATAATGACAATAAAGAACAGAGAACTTTTCCCTGTTTAAGGGGCTTTGCCTCATAACTAATTCATGCACTGCAAACAGAATGTATCATTCTAATCAATCCTTCCTATTTTATTATCTAGACAAAATAAATTGCTAATTTCATTATTTAGCCTGATTGATACACTAAAACTCAATGAGGGCTATGCTATTGAACCTATTGCTTTTACAATTTACTACTGGGTCTAGGAGACCTTTCTCTTTCTATGCTTTCTGACAATCCCACACTCCCTGAGCACCTAGATAGGATTTCAGCTCCTTGCGCTTCTCTTCTATTTCTGGTAGTTTCCTTCTCATCTCCCAGGGAGAGCCTGATTTAGTTTTTAATTTATATTGGGCAGCCTAGAATGAATTATGGCTCTTGCAAGCACAACTCCACGTGCCTAAAATAAGAACAGTAACAGCACAGATAGAAAAAAAAAAATCATGAGGTTCCTCAACACCAGGAGAATTATGAAGCTCTTCCTTCAAGAAATCACCAAAGTTACAACATCTTCAGATTTCCTCAGGCATCAGAATAGAAAGGCGGATGAGAATTAGTTCACTTTCCATTAAGTGGAATTGTCCAAATTTCCTCCCCCATTTTCCTAGAGCAGGAAGACATCACTTGCTCAAAAGGAACACTTGCAGCCGGGCGTGGTGGCGCACGCTTGTAATCCCAGCATTCGGGAGGCTGAGACGGGAGGATCCAGGTTCACGGCCAGCCTCAGCTACCTAGTGAGGCACTCTGCAACTTAGTGAGACTCGGTTTCAAAATAATGAATAAAAAATAGGGCTCGGGGTATAGCTCAGAGGTAGAATGCCCCTGAGTTCAATTCCCAGTACCGCAAAAAAAAAAAAAAAAAAAAAAAGGAACACTTGCAAAACTAAAAAGAAAAAAAAAAAAGGAACACTTACTGGAGACAGTTTGGGATCACCAAGTCTCAAGACCTGCATGGGGGGCCCTGCCTGCAGAGGAGGGAGAGACCTGGGGTCCTAGATGCTCTCACTTCCTCCAGGAGGCATGCCCCCCTCCACAGGGCAGCTGGGCAGCCCTGGGTCAAAGGCAGGACACACCCACCAGGTCCCTGAGCACCCCTTCTCCGCCTCAGGCACAGCCAGAGCCCCCTGGAAGGAGATGTTTTAAACACACAGATTGTGGAGACCCGCCCCCGATTCTGTAGGTCTGGAGAGGAACCTGAGAATGCCCATCTTTTCCAGCAACTTCTCTGATGATGTAGAAACTCTGCTGGTTTTCATTTGAAGGTATAAAATCTTAGGTGAAATCATTGACTCTTACCTGCGGTCCTCAAGAAGGGTGGAGATGAGTCAGTTGGTGAAGGGGTTCCTCCTGTCCCTGGCCTCCCCATCCCCACCCATGCCAGCGCTAAAGCAGAGCTGGCAGCCCGGCGGGAATGCACAGTCAGTGTTTCACTGGACAAATGTCCATGCCCGCCGCATTCGAGGTGCTAGAGGCACAACTGAGGTGTCTGTGGAGGCCTGAGACTGGAGGATCTGTGCATTCAACACACAGAGACGCGGCATGGAGCACCCCGGCATCCCTGGCTCCCTCCTGAAGCAGCTGCCCCCCTCGACTTGCTCACATCTTCTGACACCTACCGAGCGCCACTCGCTGACACCCAGTGACCCTTGATGGACTGGCTCAGCACTGCCCAAAGCCAGGCAGTAGTATGTGAGCACTGGACACCTCAGGTGGCCACACCCCCAGACCCAGGATGCCCACGTCCCTGCCTCAGGCTGCAATGTCCCCAGGACCCAGGGTGTCAACGTCCCCCCCTCAGGTAGCTATGCCACCAGGACCCAGGGTGGCAATGTCTCCAGTTCAAGTGTCAATGTCCCCAGGACCCGGGTGGCCATGTCCATAAGACCCAGGGTGTCAATGTCCCCGGGGCCCAGGGTGTCAATGTCCCCAGCTGAGGTGACCATGCTCCAGTACTTCTCTGTGTGAACACAGCATGCAGTGTATGAACACATTGTTTGGTGTGGATGCATCGTAAGGTGTGAACCCATCGTACAGTGTGAATATAGTATAAACACCCCCGGTGCCTTCCCCGTATCACCCCCTGGCTGACCCTCCCGGCCTGCCCCTGGAAGCCTCCCGCAGCCTCAGCAGAGCTGCCTCGTAAATCAGCTCTAAGAAGCCACCGAGCTGCCTGAAGGCACCGCGTCACCTTGTCACCCTTGCCTGCTGGCCTCCACGCCTGCTGCAGGCTCCTTCCTTGAACTTCCACTTTTGGAGTGGGGAGATGCATCTATTCAAATCTTTTCATCAATAACCCCAAGGAAGGGGTTTGGAAGACGAGAGCTATCCGAGGTTACAAATATCAGGGTCACAGTGCTCCGTCTCCTGAGGCCAGAATCTCGCTCCCCCCCTTCCCCCCCACACCCCAAGACTCCGACCCTGCCCCTGCCCCACATGCCCACCGCTTACTGTGAAATCCCGCCTGATGGCAAAGTTTTCGGGCTTGATGTCGCAGAGGTGGAGCCGGTGGGAAAAGTCGTGGTCGAAATGGCTCACCATGTCCAAGAAGCTGAGAGCGATGTGGCTGATGGCCCGGGCCCGGGCCCGGCCCCCTTGCGGGGCGGCCTCCTCCAGGGGAAAGAGGGCGCTGTGCTGGGGGCTGCCCGCCGCCAGGTATTCCACCGCGTAGAAGTGGCCGCAGGAGCCCAGCACGGGCAGCACGTGGCGACTCAAGTCCTGCAGCAGGCTGAAGTACACGTACTCCTCCTGCTGAAGCAGGGACCAGACACTGGCCAGCTGCCGCCGCCAGCCCGGACCCCGCTGGCCCGGCCACAGGGGCGCCACGCTCCTGTTGGGCAGCTCCAGGCCAAGGGCGTTCTTGACCTCCCCGGCCACCACCAGGAGGAGGTCAGCCTCCGGGATGCCCTGGCCTCCCTGCCCAGCCTCCTCCAGCAGGCCAAGGGTTGGGAAGCTGGAGAAAGCCTCCTTCTTGGACTTGAGCACCACGGGCCGGCCTCGCCACTGGGCCTGCAGCACCTTCTTGCCACGCTCGTAGTACAGGCAGCGCTGGTACGACAGCTGTCCCCGCACGCACAGGTCCTCACACAGGTCGCCCATGAGCCAGCCGCCTTGGTAGTCCTGGCACTGGAACGAAGAGAATAAGGGGTCATCATAACAGAGCAGGGGCAGGGGCAGGGCTGTCACTGGGTGGGGGCAGGGAAAGGCGCGGGTTGGTCCCTGCATGGGCAGTGAGAGAGGAGGGAAGGGGAGGGAAGACAGGGGTCCTGGATGTGATGATACTGCCGCTGAGAGAGGAAGCCCAGAAGAGAGATGCAAAGCGGGGAGGGGGCTGGCCTTGGACCCAGCTAGCCTCCCCCCACAGCTGGTTTCCATTGGCCCGTGAGCAGAGGAGAGAGGGGGCTTTCAGCAAACTGTGGGGACCCTCCTTCTCATCTGAGCTGCAGGCTCCATTGCCCAGAGCCAGGAGTGACACCTGGAGGCCCAGAAGCCAGCTGCATCTCACCCGGAAAGCTGCCCTGCCCCTGGAGAGGGGGGAGTCTAGTCTCTCCCCTGCACCAGCTCCCATTAAATAGCGGCCATGTGAATACTGCGTGTGTTGGGCTCCCCGGAGCAGTATGTTATACATGATCGCACTAGAAACAAACTGCAACGTGTATTTTGCCTCCAGAGAACTTGGAAGGCAATTTCAGACAGAGGTGTGAGACATTTTGAGCAATGGTACAATCACTGAGTTGGCATCAGCCTATGGATTTTGAAGGGGACCATTAATTTGGGCGGTTTTTCTGGAGATCAGCACATTGGCTCATAAGAGCCTTGTCCACAGAGCGGCTTCCTGCTGGGATGCTGAGTATCCGAAAGGGCAGAAGCGGAGTGGTGACCAAAGCCGGAGCGGGGCCCGCCAGCCACCACAGGTGAGGGCTTGGGTTTCTGACCTAACTTTCCAGTACTCATTTGTCATGAGAGGTAACTCACATTAAAGCAAAGCACATATTCGGAGGTGTACAGGAGTGTGATTATTACAGAGCTGGTTTGGGCTCTCATCCCTTACAGTAAGGGACTTTCGGCATCTTGGCCTCCTTCTTATGCAGAAGGCACCACTGCGGCTGGTTATGGCTGCTACAGTGGTGCTCAGGCCTCTTTTATGTCTGTACCGGCTAGCCACAGCGAAAGACCTAATCTAGCAATGTTAAAAAAAAGTCAACTTAATATACAAGCGTAAGAGGCAATTCGAACCTTTCATCACATGGGAGACAATAGTTATTTTTTTTTTAACTACTGATGCATTATAGTCTCACATCGTGATGTCGTTCATTGCGATAGTGACATACGTGTGCATAACATTTAGCATAGCCTGTCAAATTAGCTTGTGTGTGTGTGTGTGTGTGTGTGTGTGTGTGTGTGTGTGTGTGTTTATGGCACTAGGGATTAAACCCAGGAGCATTCTACCCCCAGCCATTTTTTTTTTTTTTTTTTTTTTTTTTTTTTTTGCAGTACTCGGGATTGAACTCAGGGGCATTCTACCTCCGAGCTACACCCCCAGCACTATTTTTTATACTTTATTTTGAAACCGGGTCTCGCTAAGTTGTGGAGTGCCTCACTAGGCAGCTGAGGCTGGCCTCGAACCCGGATCCTCCGGTCTCAGCCTCCCGAATGCTGGG
>PVLC010016982.1:0-34581 GCA_004027655.1 Graphiurus murinus
TTTTTTTTTTTTTGCGGTACTGGGGATTGAACTCAGGGGCATTCTGCCTCTGAGCTATATCGGATCCTCAGGTCTCAGCCTCCCAAACTCCCAAATGCTGGGGATTACAAGCGTGTGCTACCACGCCCGCTTCTACTAAATTTTCAATATAAAGGTAACAATACAGTATATAGCTTTTTATGTCTGGCTTTTTTTTTTTTTTGTCCTACTGGGGATTGAACATAACATGGGCATTCTATCTCCAAGCTACACCCCCAGCACTATTTTTTTGTTTGTTTGTTTGTTTTGTTGTTGTTGTTTTCATGATAAAGGGCACACCTGTTTATTAAAAGGAAAAAAAAGAAATGTACATTTTGTTCTTTGTTTAAGAAATTTGATCAAGTTGCAAGGACATGTCTGGCATGGCTATGTACATCCTCAGGCAGGGTCGTGAGGCAGTGAAGATGGCCGGGCGGCATGTGGCTCTTCCAGGGTGGTCTGGTCCTGGGACTGCTACTCAAAAGCCATTGCCAATCAGGCGGTGTCCCATAGCAATGTCTTCTGTGCTCCAGCCTGGGTGCCCCCACCCCTACCCCTTCCCGAGAGCCCACCAAGCTTGCACCCTCCAGCTGGGGGCTGGCCTCCCCCCAAGCACTGAGAGCAGGGGGTGGGCTCTGGGGCCACCTGGCCCTGGCAGGAGGCTCTGAGGTGCAGCAACAGATTGAGGCTGGAGGCCAGTGTCATTGCTGCCCTGATTTCTTCTCCTGGAAGCTGAAGCTTGTACGTCTGTTTAGTTTTCTTTGTTTCTAAGCAAAATAGTCGGCCCAGGCAGTGCTTGCTCATGATTCCAGGATGTAGTTAACTGGGGCTTTTTTCTTCAGCAAGGTCACAGGCACAGAGCAGGTCAGAATCGATTGAGATGGGCTTCTGCTTAATCCAAAACTTAGTGCTGGCTTTCTGATTTGTAACAGGGTCTATCTCCACTTTGTCTCCAGAGATACCTAACTGTATGTCGGTTGTGAACCGTAGTCTGTGGATCATGCTGACTTTGAATGACTTGTAATAGTGGCTGCTAAGCATATCCTGTACTGTAGCTATGTCAATTTGCAAATCCTCCTCAAAAACCCCATCTGCCCTTGAACTGTTCTCGCGGACCAAGCAGAACTCCCAGGTGCTCTGGCTCTCCAACATGCTCTCCAGGTCGACGGCAAGTTGGGACCTGAAACACACTGAGGAAGTCCCAGAAGGTCCCCAAACAATCCATGTTGACATCTGTGACCAGTCCTAATCCTGGAAGGAGAATTTTCAAGGAACCACTTCTGCCTCAGGGTGCTGCTTTCAAGTTCTGGCCTTGCTTGAGCTCCTGGCTTCATGTTGGGCATGTGGAGAGGAGTGGTTCTCCCATCCAGGTGTCAAGGTGAGAGCCAAAGGTGGAAAGAAGAAACCCTGGAACAGTCCAGTCTGCTTTGTGAGGCCACATCCACCTGGAGTGAGCATATAATTCTTAGGTGAACCCATTCTGCCTCAGGGCACCCCACCAGTTGGGAGCTATGGGCTTCTGGTCAGTACCCCAAGGATAGCTGGGACTCAGGCAGGTGTCAAGGTGCAATCTGAGGAAGTTCTGACCCAAGTAGAATGTCCTCAAGTAGTCCAGGATGGCCTCTGTTGCCAGCCCTTGAACCTAAGGGACAGAATTCACAGAGGCACCTCTTCTGACAACTCAGTGGGCTCTGGGGATTAGGGCCTTTTCCTGAGAGCCAGGCTTCAGGATGGCTGTGCTGGTAGGTGGCCCAGAGCATGTCAATCAGTCACAAGAAGATCTGAGGGTTTACTGAAAAAGCTCTACCCTTCAAGAGGACAATGTGAGAGCTGAGGTTGTACTTAGGAAATCCCGTCCCACCCAAAGCATCCCCTAAGTGTCCATACCAACTTACATTACCAGAGCTAACCACCAGGGAGAGAATTATAAGGAGAACCCCTTCCACCTCTGGGGACCCTTGATGCTTCCTCCTTTGCCAGTGGTCTGGGCTTCCAGTTGGTTGAACAGAGAGGTCTCAGGCACTGTCAATTTGTCAGGGTCAGAGTTAAGGACAGGGAAGAAAACTCACCACAGGCAGAAGGTCCTCAAATAGCACAGGATGGCCTGTGCTCTCAGCTGTGTGCCACACAGGGGCACAGTTTTCAGGCGAACCTTTCCTGCCTCAGGGTACTTTCCAGTTACAGCCTTTGTATGTGTTCCTTGCTTTCCAGTAGAGGAACAGAGAGGACCTTGTTCCTTTATAGGGGTCAAGGTGGGAGTAGAGGGTGGACATAGGAAATGACTGCTTGTAGAGGGTCCCTGAGTGATCCAGGTTTGCTTCTGTTTGCCAGATCTGCATCCTGGGATAACAGTTCTTATGTGAACACCTTTTGCCTCAGGGTATCCTGGAAGTTGTGGCTTTCGTGTGTGGTCCATGGAATGGAAAGATGCAGTTACCTTTCCAGGAATCAAGGTTTGGGCTGATGGTAGAAAAAGGAAACCTCACCTCATGTAGATGATCCTGTAACAGTCTAGGCCAAACCTGAACCCTGGGGCCAGTTATTAGGCAAACCCCTTCTGTCTCCGTGGACTCCCCAGGGGTTATGAGACTTGCATGAGGTCTGCACTTCAGGTTAATGCAACTGGAGGGTGTGGGCTCTATCAGGGGTCAAGGGGAGAGCTGAAGGTAGAGCGAGGATGTCCCTTTCCATGCAGAGGATCCCCAAACAACCCAGCCTCTTAGCTGTGCACCATACAAGGGCCAAATACTTGGTGAACCTCTTCTACCTGAGGTGACCCTGGGAGTTGGGCCTTTTCCTGAGTCCTGAGATTAAGGTTGGCACCTCACAAATGGTTGAGGCTCTTACTAGGTTCACAGTGACAGTTCAGGGTGGAATGAGGAAAGCTCTCCTTCTATAGAGGTTCCTCCCAAAACCCAACTCTGCCAATGCTTGCAGCACTGCAAGGTTAGACACAGCGTTAGACTTCTCAGGTCAACTCCTTCTACCTCAATGAACTTTGGGAGTTATGACTTTTGCTTGTACTTCAAGGTTTACATGGGCAGAGAAGAAACATCTTGGGCCCTGTGTAGGGGTCAGTGTGAGAGCTGATAAAACCCAATCCCATGTAGAGCTGATAAAACCCAATCCATGCAGAGCAGACAGGACCTGGCCTCTTGTTAGGGGTCAAGGTAAGGACTACTGTTATAACTCAGTGGTAGAGCATTTGTCTGGCTTGCATAAAACTCAGGATTCAATCTCCAGTACCAAAAACTAACAAACAAACAGAAAACACATGTAAGTTGACATAGTGAGGGTGAAGAAGCACCACCCCAGATAGAGGTATTCAGGTCTGCCTCTGTGGTAAGCCCTGTAGCACACAAGGGCAATTTGTAGAGATGAGACCTTGCCCCTCATCTCAGGAACCCTGGGAGTCAGGAACTTGGTCTAATAGAGCACAGTCAGGTCAGCAGAGGATGGATGTCCAGGATCTGCCAGGAACCAAGGAGAGAAGCCAGAGAGAAGAAAGAGGGTACCCACCCCATCCCAGTACAGGAGCCCTACGGGATCCATCTCTGCCACTGATGTTAGACCTGGTAAATTCTAGGCATGATGGCTGGATATGCAGTTCTGAATCTCCACTGTTTAAGGCCCGAGGGCCTTGGTGAGAGAGGAGGGGGTCTTAGCCTCCAAAACAGCAAAGACATCATAAAAATCTGCCTCTGCTGACAGTTCAGGTAGACTCCATAGAGAGAGAAGAGGTAAGTGATTCCTGTATGTGCATCTGTGTCTGAATTTCATAGGGGTTTAGTAGAAGAGGCATGGCCTCAGATAAGCAGAGGGAGGGTACCAGGGCTACTAGGTGTCAAGAAGAAGACTGAGGAGAATGGAGATGATCTTGAACAGGGACCAGTGTCACCCCTGATGTCAGCCCTAGGAAGGTTGCAGGTACTTGTTTTATGTCTTTGGAATCTGAATGTGAGAGAGCTTAGGGGCTTTGTAGAAGGAACAGGTCCTATTGGCAATCAAGGTGAGAAATGAGGGATATGTGAGTTGCTTAGGTCACCATAGAGTGGGTCAGCCAGAACCCTATTTTCAGTCTGAGTCCTAGTCTGCACTCTAACTCTGGAATCTGAGGGAGAAATGCTCAGGTTACCAGAAGAGCATGACCTCTCTCAAGAGTCAAGGGGAGGACTTGAAGGAATGAGGGTCCTCCCATTACACATCACAAAGGTGCCTCCACACCATCATCATCACTTATGTCCCCCCAGTATCAGGAAGGTGAGGTCTTGGTGAAAGGAGATATCAGGAGAGCAGAGGAACCTTGTCTGTTCAGAAGAGAGAGAGAGAGAGGAGCTCAGGATTTTCCAGGAATCATGGTGAGGAATTCTGATGAGGACTGAAGGTATGAAGGTACCCCACTCCCCCAAAAGAAGGAACCTCAAACAGCCTGCCTCCCCCTATTAACAGTTCTAGGATGCGGGCAGGCAAGGTGCCTGGAAATACTCAATCTCATTTTTGCCTTGTGGTTGGAGGTGGAATGTCTCTTGTGGGTAAGAACCTTGATCCAAGAGGTGATGGCAGGTCAGCAGTGGGAGCCCCAAATGGTTAGCACAGGGAAGAATACCAGGATCTTCCAATCTCAAGGCATGAATACTTCGTGAGAATTAAAGTTATCTCCAGCCCTGATACAAAGGATTCCTCCACGTCTACCTGTCCCCTGTGGTTAGCCCTAAATGGCATACTCACTTCTACAACAGGAAGGAAGGTGAGCGCATCAGGGATAGGAGATATTAGCCTGAAGGAGAGATGCCAGTTCATATCATATGGGGTAGGGATGAAGAAGAGGAGGAGTAAGATGAATTAACTAAAGGAGGATATAGGTCCCACCTATAGCCCTGGAGAGACTCCAAGGGGTAACAGGATGTGGCATCTACTTGCTTCTGAGAGTCCCAGGGTGCTCAGGGCTGTGAGGGATGTGAAGTGAAAGGAAGATACCAAGTTGGCACACCCCATAAAATTGGCAGACAAAGGGGTCCCAGGATGTATCAAGAGTGAAGGTATAGAATTTGAGGGAGGATGCATTCTGTCAGCCCAGGAATTCTAGGCAGCCTGTCAAGATGAGGCCCCTGTCTATTGGTGGCTCATTTGTCTCAGGGAAGTAAAGGACTTTGTAAGGGGAGGGGGCTGGACTTAGGTCAGTAGAGGAAGGATTCAAAGCTCAACTAGAGTCATGATGAGGAGAGAGAGAACCCCTCACCTGAGCACATGGAACCACAATACCAACTTTTACTTTCCATCAACCAGGGACAGACCCAGGCAATATGAGAGCATTGGCTCTTCTTTTGGAATCTCACAGAGATGGGGCTTTGGATTAAGTATGATGGCCTCAGGTCATCAGAAGGGAAAGAACCAAATATTGCCTTCTATCAAGGTGAGGAGAAAGCAGTTCCCTCATCTTGGCACACATGGGCCCCACTAATTTTGCCCACCTCTTGCTGTCACCACTGGGCAAATGTGCCCATACACGAGGCTTCCCTCATTGCCTTTGATTCTGTGTGCAAGAAGTTGACATTTGCTCAGAAAGTTTGCCTCATACCAGCCAGGGAAGGCATCCAGGCCCTTCCAGGGGAATGTTGAGGCATAGAATGAGCACAGAGGGTATCATATATCCCAGAACAGTGGGGACATCACAGAGTCCAGCCCATACCTTCTGTATGGGCTTGTGGGACCCAGAGTTTTCTCTGCTGTCTTCAGCATGAATGGTCCCTCAAAACCTCTTACCAGAGTTCTAAGAACCAGCAGGTGAAAGTTTTGTTCTGAGGCAGTGTCCTCAGGTCACACAGCAGAGAAAACCCAGGCAGTGTGAGGAGTCCTGGTGAGGTGCACACACTGAATGTGTCCCAGAGGCCACATCCACCCCTGCACAAAGGGAACCACACAGTGCCAGGACCAAGAAGCTCTGCTGTCAGCCCTGGGGTCTTGTATTCTGCAGGCTCGCTGCACCCTGAGAAGCACTTCCTTTTCCTCCTGTAGGTTCTCCAGGCACTGTTCTACCAGGAGGATAGACACCTGTGTAGCCCTAGATCACCACCAAAGGACAAGAACTGTAGTGGGCCTATGTGAGCACATCAACAGACACAACTGTTAGCTCACAGGACCCAAATATCCCCCAGGCCTGTGAGCTCCTCCCCACCATCTTCCTGCTGCCCCCAAGGAGAGTCATGTTGCATCATACTCAGAATCTCTAGCACTCTAGCACTGCAAGCCTAAAGTTGACACTAAATCCCAAAGGAAGACACTAGATGTGGTGGGTAGCCAGATTCTCAGGGCTAAGGAGGTGATGCACAGCCTGTACCGCCACCTTCTCTGCCTTCACTATTCTAAAGGCAGCCACTCCGAGAGTGGTTCCTGCTGTGCTGACATCAATTTGACCACAGAGTCCTCAGAGAGCTCCTCTCCCTTTACTATCCTGGCTTCCACTCCATGGATCCAATGCAATGAAGGCTCCCTCAGACAAGAGGAAGGGCAGTTACCTTGGAAAGACCTACAAGACCCCCGACCCCTTGCTATGAGATGTGCTAGATGCAAAGATGGCTGACAGTGCATTTCCTGCTCCTCAAGTATTGATTGAAGAAGCCAGCCACCAGAGCAGAAATGCTGAATATCATCATCAAAGATTACCAGAACCACTTCCCTGTGATCTTCAGGGAAGCCTCTGAGTGCATGCATCTGTATCCCTATAACATAGATCATTCTCACCTCTGTAGAAGTCCCCTGGCTCTCCCATTGCTCACACTGAGCCCTGTCTGATGGTCATGGCTCCTTGGCCAGATAAGTTCACCAGGGATTGTGGTTTTAGACACTCCATCATCCCTGCCTGAAAGTCAACACATTCTTTGTTTACCCACTGGGCTGTGAATAGGCTTTAATTTGTCCTATATTCTACTGGTTCTTGGGATATAACATTGAAATGGTGGTGGTGGGGAAACGTTGCATGCATTCATATATTGGCAGTTGTTTTTTCATGAGCTTCTTATTCTGAACACATCAATAGATAGATGAACTTCTTGATTTCGTCAGGATCTGAGGCCCCCTAATAAGTGGTAGATAAGGAATAACCATCAACTGAAACTGAATTAGTAATACCCAGGAATCACATAAGAGGTGAGAATTTGTTTCTGGGAGGACATGCTAGCTGAAAAATAAAATTGTGCTACTGTGATTGAACCCAGGTCCTCCCACATGCTAGGAAAGAACTAAGTTACATCCCCTGCCACCTCCTCCCTTTTGTGATAGTAGAAATGAACCCAGGGTCATTCTACATCCAGCCCTTTTCATTTTTTTTGGAAGTTTTGAACAGGGTCTTGCTAGGTTACTGAGATTCTCACTAAGTTGGTCTTAAATTGTGATCCTCCTATATCAGTCACACAAGTACTAGGATTGCAGGTGTTCACCACTACATCTGGCTCCCCTGCCCTTTTTAATTTTTATTTTGAGACAGGGTCTTGCTAAATTGCCCAGGCTGACCTGGATCTTGCAAGCCTCCCATCTCAACCTGGGATACATGGTATCCTGGGATTATAGGCATGTGTCACAATGCCTGGCTGCTAGCTTAAATTTGAACAACAACAACAAGCAATTCACCATCCTTCCATCCCTCTGGTCTAACACCTGCTTCCCAAGAAAGTGCAGGATTACAGTGTGACTAATTCAACTATACAGATATTCAGGTAAGATGATGGTGTGGAGGTTAAAATTTAAATCCTGCATGAGAAGGTAGGAGCAAATCCTCAGCCTGCTGATATGATAGTATTGCAAAGGGAAGTGCAGAAAATCCTGATGGAATGAAGGTGAACCCTCTCTTCTGTCTTTTCTATGATCCTCTTTAAATGAGACAGAATAATGTAGGATATAATATCATCTTTCGCAGATAATTTCAAGGCAAATCTAGTCTTCACTGAAACTGCTCCAAGAAAGTAGCATTGTTGCCTAACAAACAATAGTAATTGCATTTTGTTGAGCACCTAATCTGTAGCAGTTTATGGGAGAGAGTGCGAGTTCCCATTCATATCTTCTCCTCCTCTCTTTCCTGGGCACAAGGGAGCACTACTGTTCCCTTGTAATTAAGAAGGGACATATGACTTTTCCTTGCCACTGCACCATGAGCAAAAGCATCTTTTCTGACATCCAGGCATTTGGGTGCTGCTCCGCATTTCCATGTTTTCTTCCTGCTTTCAACAGTAAACATAAGCAGCCCCTCTTTCACATGATAGATCCATAAGATGCAAGCAGCCCAGGTCTTTGGGCACTTGAGAACATAGATTCCTTGACAAACATGTTAGAATTTATGTGCACAGACCACAAAACTGAATTGTGTTCATAAATTCAAATTCTAGGTTGTGCCTCGTATATCAGATAGCAGTTACCTTAGCTGACATATGTACTATTTGCATCTTGACTATATATGTAATGAGTAGTTGAAAAAGATCAACCCCTTTCTGGGCATCGCCGCATTTTCTGCAGTGTGGAACAGGTGGGAGGAGAAGGAGTAGTAGGCTATCAGTCCAGTGACTCAAAACTGCCCCTGATGCAAGCAGTGGAACCTAAAATGTCTGTGGCAGTGGTATATCCTAAGGCAGGGATCCCAGATGAATCTGCCACTAGGTCATGTGGTGTCCACTCCTTGTGCTGAGCCTTACTCCAGCTTGCAGCAGGTCTCATGAGCTCAAAGTTCTCTCTGTATGCATCAGAAGCATGGTGTCCATGGGCAACTCCATTTCAGTTGCTCCCATAGAGAACAAACCTCTCATCAGAGCATCTGTAAGAGTTGCAGGTTGTGCAAGACAGCATCTGTAAGAGTTGCAGGTTGTGCAAGACAGCATCTGTGTTTTGACAGTGGTGGACCCCACAGAGTGGTGCCTGAAATCTACAAATTACCCAGAGTCAGATACCTGTTCATGAGCTGGGCTGGTTTTCCCTTCAGAACATCTTGTGACAAGTGGAAAAACATCCCAGAGCAGGCAGTTCCTTGTATCAGCTTGGAGTCACATCCAGCCCTTGATTGAGGACCTGGCTTCTGGTTATTGCCACAAGGATGGCCAGGGCTTATGCAGGGGTCAAGGTGAGAACTTAGGGTGGACTGAGGAATGTTAGTTCAGGTGGAATGTCCTTGAATAGTCCAGGTCAACTTCTGTTGCCAGCTCTGCAACCCTGGGGCAGAATTCACAGAGGCACCTCTTTTGACTCAGTGGACCCTTGGGGACTGGGGAGTTTTCCTGAGGGCCAGGCTTCAAATGGGTTTTGTGTGGAGGCAGCTCTGGGAATGTCCAACTGTCTGGGAACACCAGGTTGGCCACTGCTGTTGGGCCTGAAATACCCAAGACAGGCAGCACTGTCAACCCAACCATTCCCCCTGTCTCCATTGCCACCTCATGGATTCAGGAAGATCAAGGGAGGTGGACTATGGTAGGCACAGAATGGGAGTCCAGGCTGTCAGGAACCAAGGTGAGGACCCCAATAGAGGAATCAGGGGATGACCCCAACCTGTACAAGAGTCCCCCAAATCCATCTCTGCCCCTGAGGTCATGCCGGCCAGACGCCAGGCCCCCTTGTAACCTGATCATATCACTATTCATACTGTGACCCTCAGGCAACTCTTGACCTGAGGGGTGGGGGTGGGCTGCTTGCTTCAGAAGTTATCTGCTTGGGCTGTCAACGTGGCAATGAGATAAGATAAAACCTAAAAGTTGCAGACCACACAAAGAGGTTAGAAAATTAAAGAAACATTATGCATCCTCTCATGTAGTCATGGTTAATATCAGAACAAAGAACAGACTAAAGAAGAAGACTGGCCTATTGATGAATTTGGTAGCAAAGACAGAAACATTGAAGGCCGTGGTCTTGACAACTGGTTGTTGAAAGAAACATTATCTTTTCACATTGATGCTGACAAAGTGGTATAAATGATACCTATATTTTATATGGGTACAAGCAAAGATAAAAAACCATCCTGGGAAGAAGATATGATGTAGGAGGTCCCACATAAGCTCTGATTTCTCAAGAAGGGAGTCTCTTTTCTGAGCACTCCATCATGTCTCCCCCTCTTTCTGTTACTTTTGCAATAAATCTTTTTGCCTTGTTCTAAATCCCAACTGAATCTCCTTGCTAATTATTTCTATAATTTTTGAGGAGAGGAACCCATGACTTTATGGGTGATACAACCACCCAAATCATAACATATTTTGCACCTGAATTTGGAGATTTCAGTGACATTGACCTTGGTAAGTCTACTAAAATGTTTTTGGCCAAAACCCATTCTCCCTTATAAGATGAGTGCTTAAAGGCACTAATGATAGGGCCCACCCTTTAGACTGACATACCCCATTCCTGGGTTAGAGGGAACTCAAGTTGTTCATCCAGAAAAACACACAAGAAATTGGTCTCCCCAGCATTTTTGAGCACTCTCACATTTCATCAAATGTGGGGTCTTGCTGAGACACATGTTGAAGGGAATTGACTCTGATGTAAAAGTCAGAGGAGCTACCTTCATTAAAACATCACATATTTCAGACCTGAAATAGTTTACTGGCCAATCCTTTGACTCCCTAATATTTTGTTATGAAGGTAATCTCTAAGACAGTCTCTGTGAAATTGTCTTGTTTTGTGTTCTGGCTAAGCCAGCCTGCCAAAACACTTAATGAACGAAGGAGAAGGAGAACCACAGGGAACTGAGCTACACTGTTCTGCAACCACTGCTGGTACAACAGCTGACATTAAGCTAACTTTACATAAAAATAAACAGCTGCAGAATGTCTCCTAGGCTCAGGTTACCTTGCTTGGAGAAGCTAGTCAGAAATGAGCTGCTTGGTTCTATAAAGATACTGAGAGAACTACCACTGGTTAGTTTCTGAATGTGTGTGTGTGTTGGGGGCGGGGGTAAACCTCCACTCCTCATAGTGTGGTGAGGAAAAAAAAAACAAGGGAAGCTCTCCAAATTTAATATACATGGGAAAGGAGGTGTTGGCTTAAAAGCCATTCCTCTGGGCCCACCTACATGCTGCCTCTGGAAGAGGTAAAATGTCTTCACAATTATTAACACATGTCTTTTTTCCTCAGGCAAATACTTAATCAAGATTATGTTTATTTCTTTAAGAGATTTCCAAATACAATGTTAATTGCTTTAAAAGATTTTTTTCTTTGGCAGAAAAATTGTTTTAAGACACTAATGATGTTTATCTAATTTCTTGATTTTCAGGGGTGATCTATAATTTAAGTAATTGATTCTTTAAATATTCTTGGCTTCTTAGGAGCTAAAATAATATTTCAGTCAATTAAATGGGCTTCTAAATTGTTGTATATGGGAAAACAATGTTATAAAATGGCTTTGTTTTTGATTCATTTACTAAAATGCAACAAAAGTTACTGGAAAGCAGGGTTTGGTCAATAGGTAATTTTCTATACATTGCCTTGATGAAAGTAATTATCTATTCTTTTATCTGAATACCCTAAACATTTTTAGAGACAATGATTAGGCCAATGAAACACTCCTTGACAATATTTAGGAAAACTTCAAACCCTCTAAAGAGAGAAGACAAATTTTATTGGCGCAGATACAAAACACCTCGAGTTTCATTTCCTTACTGGTCATCATCCTAGGAATAGCAAATAGCCACCAGAGGGAAATATAAACAATGTCATTATCTTACAGCTGGATCTATTTTGCAGGAAGAAAGAGACTTAAAGTTTGTATTAAGGAAATTTCAAAGCCAGAAAGTTAAATCAGATGTGGCCATTCTGGCCACACTAACAGAAAAATAATTTCCATACCATTAGAGCTCAAAAAAGCAAAAGAAACCCCAATAATTAAAATAAAATATTTATAGACATGAGAGGATATTATAATAAAAAGTTAAAGAGAGAGAAAAATGCTTTAGGTTGTTAGTAATTTATAAAAGATAAGATGTATGAAGCTGGGTGTGGTGGCGCACGCTTGTAATCCCAGCATTCGGGAGGCTGAGACCGGAGGATCCAGGTTCAAGGCCAGCCTCAGCTACCTAGTGAGGCACTCCCCAACTTAGTGAGACCCGGTTTCAAAATAAAGAATAAAAAATAGGGCTGGGGGTATAGCTTGGAGGTAGAATGCCCCTTAGTTCAATCCCCAGTACTGCAAAAAAAAAAAAAAAAAAAAAAAAGATAAGATGTGTGAAAGAAAGTTTAAATGTATAATAAGGTTGGTTACAATGAAGACAAATTATTTAAAGGGGTTTTCTAAAGGTCACATTTAATGCATTGATTCTATGTGTAAACAATTGGTTTTCTTAAAATATTGATCTGCTTTTGTTAAAATTTACCAAAAAAACAGACTAGAGAACAAAATTTTACATTTTATTAAGATAATTTCCTGTGTTTCTCATGATATATTGACATCAATATTTTAGATATTTGTATTCCAAAATGTACAAGACTTCTAAAATACAAAATGTAATATCACTAAGCTAATGATATCTAATCAAAACAAAATAGTTACAGCATTTCCAGGTTTATACTTATATGTTCCTAATTGCATTATGACCATTTTCTTTATGCAAGAATACAAAAGGGACCTTGGGTCTTTGGCCTTGCCAGACAGAAATGTGAGCAATAATGAAAAAGAAAAAGACAAGAGATTATAACAGAGAGACCCAGGCAGCTAGCATCCATCCATGGCTAATAAGTGCTTTGGAAATTATCAATTAAAAACATCAGCAATATCTGAGATATAAAAAAGTCTAGGACCACACCCAGAAAAGGAGGAGGGCAACAAGCAGGAAAGGATGAACTGAGGCAGAGGTAAGAGTGGCAAAACATTAAGCTTATAGAAGCCTTTCTAGGTGGACCATTAGGTCACTCATATGAAGCCTATGATAGGTGCTTAGTCAGTCTCACTCCTGGCTAAGCTTCAGTTTCTCTCATAGAATGCATACTGGTGCATGCTGGGGAGGGGGTGATGTCCCCTGCCCAACCAGTGAATATACCCTCTCTCTATCTTAGGTGGGATCCCAGCAGTCCAAGATGGAAGTTTGAACTCCCTTGGTATGCATTCTCCAACACTGGGATAAATTTGATCCCCAGTTCCTAAGGAAAAATGCTCTCATTTTTTTCTGCACTCAAGCCTGGCCACAATACTTGATGGAGGATGGAGAGACTTGGAAGCTGCAGAGAAGCCTAAATTATAATACTATTCTGCAGCTGGACCTATTCTGTAAGAAGGAGGGAGAGTGGAATGAAGTGGAATATATTCAGCTTTTCTTCAACCTTCCAAACCATCCATATTTATTTTAAAAATTGCAAGGTTGATATAGTTTTGGTGGCAGCAATTGAGGCAGAGCCCAAAGACAAACTGGCTCCAAGAAAAGAAGATGATAACCCTGTAGGAGCCACAGCACCCAAGGAGCTTCTCCTAACACCTATGGGCATGTTTTCTTCTGTTGTGGTAAAAGAAAAACTTGGTTCCCAGATTACCCACAAATCATTCTCATAGGCAAAACTTATGAAGATAAAAAATTATCTATGTAGTTACACAAGTAACTAACAGGTCTTTGAGCTACTGACCTCCTTATATAACCTCACTTAGAGGGATGCACAGCTGCTCCTAGACCAAACTCTAACATCCTTGAAAAGGGAGAAAGTTTATTAGGGAGCCCAGGAGGTAGGCAACAATTATCATTTATATTATAAACTAGACAGGCTAAAAAGGCTAAAGTTAAAATCCTCTATTATAGACAGTTAGCAGCCATACATCAAGCCCCAAATGAATCCCTGATGACTCCTAGAAAGACTTAAGGAAGCCATGGTTACATTCAGTATTCTGGCCCTGGAATTGATAGAAGGGGGGACCATCCTTAGAAATAAATTTCTGACTCAATCCTCAAATGTAAGGAGAAGACTCCAATAACTGGCGTCAGATCCAGAAAAGTCCATTCTAGATCACCTAATTCAGGCTGCCAATTCACTTATTATAATAAAGACTTGGAAAAAAAGGAAATGCAATAGGGAATCCTGCATATGAATGCTAATCCCATGGGGGCCCAGCCACAGATCTACTTTAAGTGTGGGAATCAGGGGCATTTCAAACATGAATGCCCCCAACAAGGAGGCTGTAAATGTTCTCCAATGCCCTGCCCATGATGTAAAGGGACCACTGTAAGTCTTAAGTGCTCCCAGATCTGGAGGTATCTAGTGTCCTTAAACCCAGGTCTCCGGTGATGTGTCCCAGAGCCACCTCTCCAGGCTCCCACCACCTGGGTTAAAACTGAAGAGCCTTGGACAACCCTAAGAGGGGACCACAGACTATCTGGTTCATCACGGACATGAGTGCCAGATTCTCCATGTTTTCTTTTGCCCCTGGTCCAAGATCCTCTCACAAAGTGACAGTTTGGGGCATATTGGGCCAACCCTTAAATGCTTCTTTACTCAGACTTAACCTGCTCCTGGGATGATCTCCACTTCTCTCATTCCTTCTTAGTCATAAGGAAACCAAGATAACTTGGGTTCAGAAGAGCTCAAAAAGGAAACAGAAGAAGAAAAAGAAAAAGAAAAAAAACTAAGCTCCTCTTTTCTCTCTTTGGCTGTCTGTACTAATATAAGGTACTGTTCAAGGTTACTTTAGCCAGTCTTAGCTAAAATGTAAACATCTAAAGAGAAAATCAGTAACTCTTTAAAGTGCAGGCCATTGTAAAGCTTAGATAGTTGATTTTAAACAGTTTCTTACTTTATTAAAAAGTTTATAAAATTGTTTCAAAATGTAAAGTCAAGAAACAAATTAAGGCAGGAAAGAACTAGTATGTAGGAAGAGAGAGAGAGAGAGAGAGAGAGAGAGAGAGAGAGAGAGAGAGAGAGAGAGAGAAAGAATGTATGAGAAGTTTTCAGTAAAAAAGAATAAAAAGAGAATATTGTGAGAATAAGTGAGTATTTTCACGGTAAAGTAAAATTTATCCTAAGATTGTCCCAAATGGGAAAAGGAAAAAATAGGGTAAAATCAGGAGGTTAGAAGCAAGTTGCCAAAGGTTTGAGTATGTCACAAAGTGTTTGTGGAAGATAAGACTTATAAGAGGAATACTGCATATGTGATAAAGATGGTTATATTTAAAAAATAGTTACAAGGTTTATTGCCAGGTTTTACTAAGCTTGTCTGTTTTAAGGCCTCTGATGGACATTCTATTCATATTCATATTTGGCCCATGTTTACTAAATTATATGGTCAAGTTTTGTCTCTAACAGGATTAAAGTCATCAAATTCCAGACGATGCTCCAGATAAAACCACAAATGAGCATCTACTGAAGCCCCTTCGACAGTCTTGGTGAACTGGAATGTTGGCTAATCTAACTATCTCAGACAAGTGGCTTGCATGCAGTCTTAAGGCTGGGGCCCCACATTATCCCATTTCAGCATAGAAGTAGTCAGACTGTGTTCCCTTGCCTACAGGTGTAAGTGATCCAGTTATGGATGATTTCATGCTATTCCTTGTCCTAAAGCAGAGCAAGCATTTAAAAGGTTAAAGCAGCCAGGCGTGGTGGCACATGCTTGTAATCCCAGTACTTGGGAGGCTGAGACAGGAGGATCCGGGTTCGAAGGCAGCCTCAAGGACTTCGTGAGGCTCTCCGCAACTTAGTGAGACCCTGTTTCAAAATAAAGAATTAAAAAAACTAGGACTGGGGGTGTAGCTTGGAGGTAGAATGCCCCCAGGCTCCATCCCCAGTACTTCAAAAAAAAATTAAAGCAGGCTGCTTCCTACTCTTTCCAGCCTACTGTTGTGGCTTCTTCTGTCTCAAGCCTGCTGGGTCAGCATGGCAATGAAGATAAGATGAAAGCCAATACTAAGAAAGTTACAAACCTTAAAACTTAGAAGCCCATGGGCCTGGAAAGAGCTGGAAAAAAAAACCATCCTCTCACATATATTCTGACAAACTGCAGGATCTTGACTTTGGAACTTAGCAATCCAGATAAGGAAAACCAAATAGGACAAACCCTATTTAAGATCCAGGGGTCCAGGGGGGCATCAGCACTCTAATCAATTGCATTCCCCTTGGAGGTGTGATCTCTCTCTCTCTCTCTCTCTCTCTCTCTCTCTCTCTCTCTCTCTTTCCCCCCTTTCCATCTCTTTGAGACACAGCACTGTTACTCTTGCTTTTATAATAAATCTTTTTTGCCCTAAACTATATTCCAACTGCTTGTCCTGGCCCTTTATTTCCTAGCCAATGATATCTATCTGGGCTGAGGAAAAGAATTCATGGTGACCACTAAAATTGTAACAACTTTGGCACCCAAGATGAGACTTGACAAGGGGCTTCCAAACTGTAACATAAGCAAGTTAATAGAAGATGGGATAATGGTCCAGTTATGGGTAGATGATTTCATAACATGCTGTGTTCCAAAGCAGAGCAGGCATTTAAATGGTTAAACCATGCTGACAGAAGCTGCTTGCTTTAGGAGCTGTCCCTGGGCTGTCACCATAGCAATAAGATAAGATAAAATCTAAAAGTTACAGACCACACAAACAGGTTGGAAAATTAAAGAAACACTATGCATCATCTCACATAGTCACAGGACAAAGAACAGTCTAAAGAAAAAGACTTGCCTGTTGGTGAATTTGGTAGCAAAGATAGAAACACTGAAAGCTGTGGGCTTGAGAACTGGACTTGAGAAGAAATATCATCCTTTCATGTGGATGCTGACAGGTCAGGCTAAATGGTCATCTATATTTTCTATATTTTTTGCTGGTATGAGCAAAGATACCAACGAGGCTGGGGAAAAGATAAGACATAGGATACCACACATAATCTCTGCATTTCTCAAAGAAAGAGAGAGTCTTGGTTCTAAGCTCTCCATCACATCTATCCCTCTTTCTGTTACTTTTGCTTTTGCAATAAATATTTTTGCCTTGAATTAAATTCTAACTGAGTCTCCCAGGTATTTATTTAAATAATAGTTTAAGAATCCACGGCTAGGTGGGCAATGTGACCACCCAAACTGTAACTGGCTATGCTTCAGGTTAGAGGAGGGAGAGGTCCCAGTCTTTCTAGGGGTCAATGTGACCCCTAGGACTGAGAATGCCTCACCCCACCTACAGGGTCCTCAAACCATCCAGGCCAACCTCTGTGGCCAGCCCTGCAGCCCAGGGAAGACATGTCAGGGGAACCCTTCCACCTCCGTCTGGAGACCTGGAAGAGGGGTTCCATCTTGGCCTGGGGTTTGTGGTCAGTCTGGTTAGAGGAGTGGAGGTATCTAGGGCTCTATCGGGGTCTTGGTGAGAGACAAGGGTGGAAAGAGGAGGCCCCACCCATGGTGAAAGTCTGTAAACAGTCTGTGTGTGTCCCTGTGGTCAGCCCTGCATTTTGGAGGACAGAGGAAGGGAGGGTTCTCAGGGGAACCCCTTCCACCTCAGGGCATGGCCCATAAAGGTTCCCTCCTGGATTTTATTTCCACACTGAGGGCGCTTAGGAGGCTGGTGTACATTGCAGGGATCCAGGTGGGACCTGAGGGTGGATAGAGGAAATTCTACTGCGTGTATAGGGTCCCCAAACACTCCAGGCCCACTTCTAAGGTCAGGCTCATATACTGGGGTGGGAGGGACACAATTTTTAGGTGAACCCCTTCCACCTCAGGGCACCCCCATGAGGTAGGGCTTTGATTGAAATCAGGGCTTCAAGTCAGTGCCACAAGGACAGCTGGGGCTCAGGTAGAGTCAAGATGTGAGCTGAAGGTGGACTGAACAAGCTCCAGAAGGTCCCCCAAATAATCTGTGTAGGCCCATGTGGTCAGCCTGATATTCTGGCAGGAAAATTCTCAAGGGAACTGCTTCTGCTTCAGGACACTGCCTGCAAGTTCCAGCCTCTGACTGATCTCCTAGCTTCAGGTTGGCCAGGTGGAGAAGGCTTGTTCCTTGTCCAGGGATCAAGGTGGGAACTGATGGTGGAAAGAGGAAATCCCACATCGCATCATGTAGAGGGTCCCCAAACATCTCTGGCCTGATTCTGAGGCCAGACCCACGTCCTAAGGGGGAGGGACAGAATTTTAAAAACAAATTTAATGTTTTATTTTTATGTGCTTTTATTGGTGCATTATCATCTCATATCATAATGTAAATCATACTGGCATTGACATACATGCATACAGCACTTGGTGCCCCCACCCACCTCCCCATCTCCCCTCTTACCATACAGAGGAATGAAACTGATATTGGGATTTTCACATATGTACACACAGTTGATGTTAGTATTTCCAATAATGAACCTCAGTCTTCTCCCTCCCCTTTCCTTAGAACACTTCCCTGGCTCCTCTGTTATCTGGAGTCTCTATGATATCTGTTACTGCCTAGCTTGTGCACATTAAAGAAACCATATGGGACACAATTTTTAGGTGAACCTCTTCCATATCAGGGTGCCCAAAGAGTTAGGAACTATGATCTCCAGGCTTCAGGTCAGTGCCACAAGGAGGGCTGAGGATCAGGTAGGGTCAAGGTGCAAGCTGAGGAATTCCCCACCCAGGTAGTGTCTCTTCAAATAGTCCAGTTCAGCCTCTGTTGCCAGCCCTGCAACTCAGGTACAGAATTTACAGAGGCACTAGTGGGCACTGTGAAGTCTGGCCATGAGATCATGCCAGAGTAGGACTGAGAACAAAGGAACAAAGAACAAAAACACTCCCTGACCATTGTCCTGCCCCGAGATGACCTCACCACTAGCACACCAACCAGTGGCTTGCATGACTATTACTGTACCTCCCACTACCTTGCCCCATAAAAAGCCCCTAGTCGAGCCCAGCTGGGCCCCCTCCCCCCTGGCAGTTGCTATCTACATATAGGAGCAATTATACTGTCTCTTCTGCTAAGGCTACATTGGCATCTCGAAGTCCGGAGATTGCCCCTAGGATGCGTAGATGAAAGACCCTCCTACTTCTTGGACAGTAAAGATATGACCCTAAAAGAGTATGGTTTTATGACTCTAGAAAGTTTGCTTTACCAGGCTATGTTAAGAATGTGGGCTATACGTGTAAAACAAAGAAGTGGTGCTATTTGTGATCTGATAATGATTGACATGTCATAAATGTCTATGTAACCCTGTTGTACTCAAGAAATGTATAAAAGAATCCATGCTAAAAAATAAATAAATAAATTTTTAAAAAAGCCCCTAGTCTGTAATGAGGTGAGCTTCTGACTCTCAGGGACACTACCCCCTTCCCCCATCAGTTGCCTCCTTCCAGTTTTTTTTTCTGAGTAAAATATGTTTCTTGCTGTTGGGCCTGCTTTCTTTATCCCATATATCCCAACATTTATGGTGCTGAAACCCAGGAGGAAGGTGGCAGTCAGATTTCTCTTGTGACTTAATCCAGAGAGGTTTTTGGCTGGATACTCTCCAACAGGCCAATACCATTTCCCCTCCCTCTCCCCTACTTCACAGGGCTCTGACAGGGTAAAGCCCTTCGCTGATCCAGACTTCTACATACAACAGCGGTCACTGATTTTGGATGGTAAGTTCTGCCCCATCCACCTTTCTGAGGTACCCAGAAAGGCCCCCCAAATCCCTCTCCAACAACCCAAGATTCGTGGCTCCAGGGATTTCCCTACACCTTCAAAAGCCCAAGGGATCCCTGACTCTGGAAATTCCCTCCCAATGCCTGGGGATTTTTCCATTGCCAAAGCAGAATCGTAGGGACACCTGCCTTTCTGTTTTTGGCTCTACCCACCCGCCAGCATTGCCTTCACCTGGGACTCTGGGTTGAAAGCTGCTTTAGTCCTCTGGCAAGTAACTTATTGTCCCATGGGTTCCCAAATTTCTAAGATTACCCCAGAGTCTCCTCTGGCATGCCTTTTAAAACACCTTTCCATCTTGGGCCTCAAGGGCGAAATTACCAAAGTGCCTTATTTTTTTTACTGTAATACAGCCTGGTCTTAATATTTATTGGAAAATGGAGGCCGGCAGCCAAAATATGGTATATTCAACCTCCAAAGCTTAGGAAAAAGATAACTTCATGGTCCAGAACAGCAAGGGGTGAAAAGCTCTCTATCTTTGAGCTTTCTTTATACTCCATTCCCAGCCCTCTCTCTATAAAAACTGTTCTCCCTGCCAGATTCTCCTCTTCAATGCTAAACTCCTCAAAAGAAAATCTTCCAATCCATCGGGTCCAGTCAATGACCCTCCCCCTTATTTAACCGACACTCTATTTCCCTCTCCACACTGCACATCATCCCCTGGAAACCCCAAGGCTCCCAATTCTCCCTCAAGTTCCTCCCCCAACTCTCTCCCTACCTCTCCCCATCACCACCAAATTTACTGGCCCTGCCTATACTCCCAGGCACTCCTTCCCCTCCCTTGCCTTTCCCCACTTCCCTCCCTCTGCTTTTCCCTGCTGCCTCTGCTGAGCCATTTCCCACAGCTTGTCAGCATTCTACCTTACAAGGATATCAGTGTCCCACCTCCAACAACTGTCAGTATTCCACTTCCAAAGGCTGCTGCTGCTGAGCTAGAGCCATCACATGCCCAGGTGGCACAAAACACTCCCTCTTTTTCTCCACCCCTCATGTACTCCTGTGCTATCTTGCCCCTTTGAGAGGTTGAAGGCCTTTGGGAATTCTCTATTCTCTGTGTTCATGTGCCTTTTTCCATGTCTGAGGTGCAATTAGGGTTATTCTTAGAGGGCCCTGCCAAATTCTTCTGGGGTTTCCTTCAAGTATCTCAACAATACAATTTAACCTAGGATGATATTTATTTCATTTATACATCTACTCCTACTCCCAAGGAAAAATAGCTCATTTAGTGGGCAGCTGAAACCAACACAGATAAACTCTATCAACAGGCCCCCAATGCTTACCTGGTTGGTGTTGATGCTATTCCTGATTGAACTTACCAACAGGAAGATGACTCTCTTAACAGCAGAGACTATATAATCTCCTGCCTTCTGGCAGAAATGGACAAAAATACCCATAAGACAGTAAATAATGACAAGCTTACAGAGGTAACATAGGAACCAAATTAAAACCCTGCTGTCTTTCTGTCTCATCTCAGGGAGGCAATGCTTAAATACACCAATATTGACCCTCAGTCTACAGGAGGTCAGACTTTCTTACACTTATATTTTAATCTCACAGTCTACTCCTAACATTTGAAGAAAGTTTCAGGAGATAGAAGAGGGCCCTCAAACTGCTCAAGTGGTACTCTTAAAGGCAGGTTTTGAGGTCTTTAACAACAGAGAGAAGGAACAACAAAACCAAAAGGCATTTTCACCTTAAATATCAGATGCTTGCCTCCGTAGTCCCCAAACCAGAAAAACCTTCTCCAGGCAAACCTCTCCTCAGTAATTGTTTCCATTGTGGAAAAGGTGGGCATTGGACTAATGGGTGACCTGATTCAAAGCCACCAAGGCCCTGTCCAAACTGTAGGCAGGGGGCCACTAGAAGTGGGAATACTCTCACTGAGGATACCCTCCTCTTTCAAGTACATCCCATGTTCAGGCCCCCAGGCCACCTCCTGAGGAACTCTCTTCTCTAATATCCTTATCTGCTACTGATTGATGAGGCCTATAGTCCACTATCCTTACCAACAGTGAGCCCATGGAACCCCGGGTAAAAAGGACAATCTCTGATAAGGTTATCTTCTTTATAGTGAGTTTATCTGTTTTGACAGAATTCTCTGGACCTTTGCTCCCTTCCTCCTTCTCTGTTGTTGGAGTAAAAGGAAACCCAGAAAATGCCAAAAAGTCTCCACCCCTACTTTGCCATTTTGGAAAAACCTCCCTTCTCCATTCCTTTCTGGTGATTCCACAGTGTCCTATGCCCCTTATAGACAAGGACTTGCTTCACAAATTAGGTACATCCATACAACTAGATAGTTTCACAGAAAGCCATGATTATCTTATTCTATACATATATACCCCCGTACCTCAAGGGGGAGATAACAATCCCCAAAACATCCATGCTCAAATAAATCCAGAAATATGGGACACAAAATCTCTGAAAATAGTCATCCATCATATACTGATAAAAATCTAATTAAAGGGTCCTTCTCATTCTATCAGCATTCCCCAATACCCATTAAGCCCAGCCAGTCTTTGAGGGCCCCAGCCTATTATTTCCCACCTTCTATTTGTCCAACTCCTAATCTCTACTGGCCCCCCACATCACATAATACTCTTATCTTCTCTGTCAAAAAACCTGATGGCTCCTTTCTCATAGTTCAAGACCTCTGACATGTAAATAAGGCCATTATCCCCACACACCTGGTAGTGGTTCACCCTTATTCTTTCTTATTCTGCATCCCTCTATCCACCAATTTTTTCGTGGTATTAGATTTAAAAGATGTCTTATTTACTATTCCTCTACATCCATCCTTACAACAATTATTTGCTTCCACCTGGACAGATCCCAACACCAGACATTTCCAGTAACTTACCTGGACAATCCTCAAGATTTCCAGAATAGCCCCCACTTGTTTAGCCAGGCCTTCAATCAGACCTAAAACAAGTTAACCTAAATCTTTAAGTTGTTTCCAATATGTTTATGGTCTATTGCTTTGTAGTCCAACCCAGAAAGACTGTATAACTCATACTGTTCAATTGTTAAATTTGCTGGCTGCCTGTGGTTACCAAGTTTCACAAAAAAGCCCCGACTAATCACTCAAAGGGCCACATATCTTGGATTAATAATCACTCCTACAACAAAAGAGATTACTTTGTCTCAGAAAAAGGCCATTTTTCCTTTTCCTGGCAAAAAACAAGTTCTTCTGTCTTTCCTGGGTCTTTCTGGGTACTTTAGATCCTGGATGTCTAACTTTGCCCTTATAGCCAAACCCCTCTACAAAGCAACAAACAGAAACCTTACTGACCCCATTTTCCCTGCCCCTGACCTGTCCGGAGATGTTAACAATTTAAAGCATGCCCTAAGCCAGGCACTTGCTTTAGGGCTGCCAAACCCAAACCATCCTTTTTTTTTTTTCTATATTTGCATAGCATAAAAAAAAAAAAAACATGCTTTAGGGCTTCTAGCTCAGCCAGCCAGGGAACAAATAGTGCCTGTCGCCTACCTATCAAAACAATTAGATTCCGTATACCAGGGCTGGCCACTCTGTCTAAAAGTTTTGGCTTTTGCCACTCTACTAATCCCAGAGCTAACCTTCTACCGCCCCCTTCTGGTGTTGTCCTCTCACAATTTACCGGATATACTTACACACAAAGCTCTTAACACTGTTTCACATTCCCACCTACAAACTCTCCACTCCACTCTCCTGCAGCCTAAAATCTCCTTTGCAGATGCCACCCTTTAAACTCTGCTAGCCTTTTGCCCCTACAACACCTAAAAGACAATGACCAACATAAATCTTCAGAGATTATTGACTTCTCCCTGAACACCTTCCACTATATAATCACCATTCACATTCTGGGGGCACCTGGCTGGTTCATTGATGGAGTACATCAAAAGACTACCTAACTGCTGGATATGCCATCATTGAAGGGTATCATGACCATGATCAATGTTATCCACCTAGGAGAGTAGTTGAGATACCCCCTGTACCCCCCTCATATCACTTCCCAACAAGCTGAGCTCATAGGTCCAACTTGGGCATTAACCTTAGCAAAAAATTATATATATGCCTACAACATCCTTCACTCTAATACCCAAATCTGGAAGGAGTGAGGGCTTTTGACTTCAAAAGAGAGTCCTGTACAAAACTGTCAATGTCTAGTGTGTTGGGTTCCCTGGGCAAGGGTCCGCGGGACACAGGGGATGCAGAGCACGACAGGTTCAGCAACTGCACGTTTATTGAGGGCTTCAGCATGATACTTATAGGCAGAAAAACAACAGACAGGCTTTCTTTCATATAGTCATAAGATGCTTTGTACAGAAACCGGGATGAAAAAGATACAGTCTATAATCTAACTACCTTCCTGTCCTAAGTCTCCTTGTCCTACATTTCTTTGTTCATTCTTCATAATGTATCCAAGCATATTAGAAATCTGGAACACAGTTTACCAGTCACCATGCCAAGAAGCTTGCTTCCTATCATAAGAATAAATTCCGGCAGAACACTATGTGGCTGTAGAAAAAGTCTGCTTTTTCTCACACTTGGTTTTCCAAGTATATCAGCAAACATAGTATCTAACCTCATTTATGTCTCAGATAAAGCCTGCATTCAAGGCTGGAAACTGTTTCTCCACAAATTCCTCCTTTTTATTTTTTATTTTTAAAATTCTTCAAATGTCTTTCCATCCATAATGTAGTTAACCTGCGTTGATTAGGATTTATAACACATTTATATAACAATATCAATATAAGCAAAATAAGACAAATTACAATAATTATTCCTCCTAAAGTATGCATAGAACTCTGAAATAAGCCTTTTGGATCTAGTCCAATTAACTTATCCGTAAAAAGTTGAGCAATAGCAGAAGCATCAGACTTTTGAAAAGTTTTGCTAAATGTCTGAGAAATATCCATGCGTAGTTTTTCTATTAGAGCTTTTGCTGTCTTATTTCCTAACAAATATGATTGAATAACAGACCATTCATGCTTAGTTTCATTGAAAGCATAATCATTAATACAAAACGTTGTTGAATTCCAATCATATCTAAGAGTAACTTGTTCTTGTAACATTAAATATTTCTTCCCTAACCAGGCTACAGTTTGTCTTAACACGTCAATTTTAGTTTGCAAGCGAGCATCTATTTGTGCTTGCTGGGTCCACAATTCATGAGAATCTTTATGCTAAACTTCCACAAAATGTTTTGTTTGTACAGAGGTTTGCAAAGCAATTCCTGCTACAGAAGCAGTGGTTGCAACAGCAATAAGACTTAAAACGACAGCAGCAATAACTCCAATCATTCTTTTAGATCATTTTAACAATTTCTTTAAAAATTCAACAACAACAGGATCTAAGAGATCTTGAGCCCAAGGTCTTCCTAACTGAACAGGAAGCCATACATGAGTTCTTTGCTGTAACAGCATAATATGAGAACCAGAGACAGTACTGTTAATGCAACTAAAAAGTTGACAATTAAAACAATGAATTCCATTCTCAAAACTAATATTGCCAACCAAAAACATGAAGGGCAAAGCCACACAAGCAGTAACATTTGTGGATTTAAACAAAGTAAAAATATAAGTAGAGGCAGAATGAGCAGTGCCAGAAAAAGTCCCATTAAACAGCTTCACAGGTTTAAGTGTAGCAGCAGCTTTCCACAAATGAGTCTGGATAGCAGTTGGCTTTTCTAATAAGGTGATATGGTCATCACTCCATCCTCCATCTCCCCATGCCATAAGGACATGTCCTGAAACAGTATCATTTCCTGCTGTGTTCATCCTGGTGGTATTAAGCAGATCACATCGAGTAATATTCCATTCTGAACAAACCATAAGGTCCCCAATTTACCCAATTATCTTGAATTATTTTTCCAAATTTTCCCAAGCAAGACTGCCAAACAATAGGTTTATAGGGGATGCCAATATAAATAAAATCAGGACATCTAGGATAAGATAACTCTTCAAATGAAGTAATTTTTTCCAAGTTTGATTAATGAACCATGCAGACAATCTCTGCAAATGAATATGAGAGGTGGAAGTAGTTACTCCTGGCAAAAGCCAATGTTGATATCCCAGATTTAAACAAGGATCTTTCCCAATACAAATTGGAAAACTAGATTGGTCATGATATGAAAAGTTGTAAATGGTGCCATCCATAAAATTTTGATAAGTCAAATCATTATAAGGGGGAGTTAAAACCTTTGGAGTAGTATAAATAAGAACATCAGGATCTCCCCAAACTACAGGTTCCAACAATGGAGGATTAGGGATGAATGCCCAGTAACCTACGTCAGTACTCTGAGCAGATTGTACTGTTAGTAAATCACACATAGCCATTAACAAGTTTTCAGCTGTAAAAGGCTTTCCAGAATGTTGTACAATACTTTGACCTTGTGCTGCCAAAGATTTTACTTGACCCCATGTGGGTAAAGGAGCAGCATGATGATGTCTAGGCCTCTTTTTCAAGGACAGTTGTGCCATCGCCATGACTGGAATTTCTTCTTTTTTTGGAGGTCCATCATATCTTCTCCTGTCTCCTAGTTTGATTTTTGTGACGGGCCTGAATCCATCTTCCTGGGAGCCACAAAGTGCATCCATCCTGTAATGACACAAATGCATATCCTCTCCCTCTAACTAAAAGAGTACCAGTCATCCATTCAGCATCTTTTGCTATCTTTTCCCAAACTGGCACTTCCATGGGTGGAAGTGGTGTGTCCACAAAATGCCTATCGGCTCTAGATAAAATATCTCCTTGTGGTAAATTAAGAAAATTCAATATAAATAATGCTTGATGTAAAATGCTTTTTGGATTTGATTGTAGTGAACTTAATATAGACATTCCAAAATCCTCTTTATTTTTCCTTTTTAATTTTTTAATTTATAGCTTTAAAGTATGATACACTTGTTTAACCATAGCCTGACCTTGAGGATTATATTTAATACCCGTATAATGTTTAATATCAAAATTTTGATAAAATTGTTTAAATTTTTGTGAAGTATAAGCTGGTCCATTATCAGTTTTAATAACAGCCAGACATCCCATAACAACAAAAACTTCAAGAAGATGTTGAATAACATGCTTAGTGGTCTCACCAGACAGAACAGTAGCCCATAAGAATGAAGAAAAGGTATCGATAGTTACATGAATAAATGAGAGTATGCCAAATTCAGCAAAATGAGTAACGTCCATTTGCCAAATTTTGTTAGCTGTTAAGCCATGAGGATTTATTCCAGCTGATCCAGAACGTAAATGTAAAGGCTTACAAATAGGACATTGAGTAACAATTTGCTTAGCATAACGATAAGGAATCTTATAAGTTGCATGAAGATGGTTAGCATTAGTATGTAACATCTCATGTTCTTTTTTTGTTGAAGTGAAAGCAATTAGTTTATCAACCTTTTGATTATCTTTTGTTAAATATTCTGGTAATTTTGTATGAGACCGAGTATGTGTAATAAATAGTTGTACATTTCTGTTATGTAATAATCTTTGTAAAGATAAAAACAAGGAATCTAAAGTAGTATTATTAAAATGTACATGAGCATTATAAATTTGAGATACTACACCTACAGAATATGCAGAATCAGCTATGATATTTACATTTTGTGGAAAATCATGTAAGACCTTGAGAATCGCAAATAATTTATTTTGTTGTACAGAATTATAAGTAGTAAATTCAACCCAGTATTTAGTTTCTGTCCAATAAGCACTGTTATATTTCGATCCATCAGTAAAAACACTTACAGCATTTAAAATAGGTTCTGTAACTATAATGTCATTAATAATAAATTCTTGCTTTTTTAGATAAATCCCATAGTTTACTATGAGGAAAATGATATCTAAATGTTCCTACAAAGTTAACCAAAGCTATTTTTAGACTTTTTGACATTTGGTACATGTATTCTATTTTGTCTTTAGACAAGGGAAAAACAATAGAGCAACAATCTGTGCCAGATAAAGTAATACAACGCTGTCTTTCTGACTGAATAAAATAGGCAATCATTTCTTCGTAGGTAGTAATAGATTTGGAAAATGAACGTTTAGTATAAAGCCATTCAAGAGGGAGACAATCTTGACCTAAGATAGCAGTAGGATATTGATAAGTATTTAATATATATATAGTTTAATTTGTTTATTAACATCAACTCTTTGTAAGAATGCATTTTTAATTTTTTGTTTCAACTATTTGTAGCTCTAGTTTTGCTTTATGAGTCAATATACGAGGACTATTTAAATTAGGATCTCCTTGTAAATATGAGAAAAGATTATGTAATTGATAATTAGGAATTCCTAAAGAAGGTCTTAGCCAATTAATATTTCCTAATAATTTTTGAAAATCATTAAGAGTTTTTAAGTTATTTGTATGCAAAGACATTTTTTGAGGTATAACCATTTGTCTATTTATTATATATTCTTAGTAGTTTATTATTTTGTCTTTTTGTATCTTTTTAGGAGCTGTAATTAATCTAAATGGTTTAAAATATTGAGGTAAAATATGTAATAATTGTTCTAATTCTTGATAATCAGGTCCAGCAAATAAAATATCATCCATATAATGAGATATATACAAATGAGACCATTTCTTTCATATGAGTTGTAAAGCTTTATCAACATATAATTGGCACATAGTAGGCGAATTCATCACTCCCTGAGGTAATACTCATCATTGATAACGATGGTGAGGTCCTCTATTATTAATTTGAGGCAAAGAAAAAACAAATCTTTTAGCATCATCTGAATGAACAGGAATGGTGAAAAAACAATCCTGCTGATCAATTACAATTAAAGGCCAATTTTTTGGCAACATAGAAGGAGCAGGAAGACCAGGTTGAAGAGCTCCCATAGGAAGCATAGTAGCATTTACTCCCCTCAAGTCTGTAAGTAAACGCCATTTGTCCGATTTCTTTTTTATAACAAAAATAGGAGAATTCCACGGAGAAGTGGAGGGTTCAATATGTTTTTTTAATGATTGTTCTATCAATTGATGTGCTGTAGCCAATTTTGTAGATAATAAAGGCCATCGTTTAATCCATAAAGGATCTTAGATTTCCATAAAATTTTTAAAGGCTCCATCTACAAGTTTAAAATTGAATATAAGCTCCCCATTGTTCTAATAAATCTCTTTCTAAAATATTAATAGGCACATTTAAAATATATGGCTTAATAACTGCTATTTGTTCATCTTCTGATTGAAAAGTTATATATTGTAAACTTTGTTCTACAGTATTAACTGAGACTGAACCAACACCTCTAATATTACAAGGTATAGTAACTGTATTCCACATAAAAGGCCAATCTTTTTTTCATAATGATAGTAATATTAGAACCAGTATCAATCAATCCTGTAATAGCTTTTCCATTCATCTTAACCTTTATATTTGGCTGTATTTTTGAAACATTAATCATCCAAGAAACATTATTAATATTAGTACTACCAAAACCACCTTTTTTAATAGTGGGAGACTGACCTGTAGGGATATAAAGTAAAAGCAAAATTTGAGCAATACATTTTTCTTTTTTAACCTGATAATCCACAATACTTGACATCATAATTTGTATTTCTCCCATGTAATCACTATCAATTATTCCTAAATGTACTTGTACTCCTTTAGAAGTTAAACTAGATCTTCCTACTAGAAGACCAAAAGTCCTTGGTGGCAAAGGACCAAAAATACCTGTTGAAATTTTAACAGGTTGAATACCAGCCTGTCATTTAGCATTAAGATAAAAACATTTGATGTTCTTAATCTTTGTTTGTTAACGTAACTTAAGATTTGCTTTATATATGCAAAATAGTATATATTAGACTTTGACCTTTAATGACTTACATTTAATTAATATCCAGAAGACTGCAACATCGAACTGCTCTCTACATAAAAAACAATTTAATGTTACAGTCTTCTGGATACCAACAAAACTCAAATATATTCCATTTCATTGACGTTATTTTAAGATTACTCCATGCATTGCAATTGTTGTTTAAGTACTTAATTTACCTGTAAAGATAAGCCATTTATTTACTAATTCTCACTTAGTTTACCCATTTAAATAGTCAGTCAGCATTTTAACCTATTATTTTAACAAAGTATCCCAAAATAAACAATAAGCATTGTCATCTTTAATATTAAATAGAAACAGACATGAACTCTTAACTGATTAACCTGAAAAAAATCTGTTAACTTTTAATAATATCTCTTACTTAAAAACTTTAAAGAAAACTTATTTGTTAAAGACTTAATTCATGTGAACTAAAAAGTATTTAGATCCATTTTAAATTTAATGAGTGCTCTTAAATTAATTTTGGTACCACGTGGATATGTCTGTATGGATACAAACATATATTTATAGCTTTAAGTTGCCAGGCATTGAATCTCCATAGATAACCCCTTTTTAAGCAATGTGTTAAGTAGGAACTGCCAGCCATGTACGACACAGAAACAAGATTGTTCTGGTGGCCATTGTCATAATGTGGCAGATCTGTGTTAAACATTGCCATCTTTATTATTTACAGCATAAGACTCCATCTTTTAATTTACCTTAGAACCAGGAAGGGTAACAAAAACCTGTTTGTCTTTAATTTTTTAAACTTTTGTCTTTTACTTACTTAGTATGTACTCTGGGGATAAATATTTTCGAGACATTAAATTACCCATGATTCTACCTGTGCACCCCAAAGCCTTTTATGTTTCTTATTTATAATACAAAACTATGATTTTTTAAACAAGCAAATGAAACATAATGAAAAACAACCCAGGATCAGATCAACATCTGTCCTTACTGAACCGTACAGCTATTTGAATTTTAAATAAATATCTTTACACATAGCTAAAAATTTCACATGACGTTTATTAACCATTTGAATTACTTTTATTTAAGAACCATCTCCTGTCAGATGGACTTCCTGCCAGGCTCACAAACCTCCTGAGCCCAGGGAACATCATATACTCCTATTTTTGTTAAAATAGAGTAAGAAATATGAAAAAGAATTTGGTGAGTACTTTGTGCATTTGTTGTAGCCTTTGTTTGTACATAACTCATTGAACTACATTTGCCACTTTTTCTTTTAAAAACAACATACAATATTTTAATCCTCAGCTAAAAAGATTAGATTCAGCCTGAGTTTTTTCTTTTTTGCACAACATGCCATAACAAAAAGTTTTACTTTCATTTTCATTTCTATTTATAACTTTTTTAAAGTATTATCAAATGACTGTACTTGCAACTATAACTGATTAGATTTATTTTTCATACTAGCCAATAACATAGCCTGATCTTAAGTTATGTGATATGTTTGCAGAATTTCTGTTCTCCGTTTCTTATACATAGCTTTCAGGACTGCACATATTGACCAAAAATGAATAGGTATTTTTTCTTCTTGATATACAATCTTTTCCACTATTTCCTTTATTTTAATTCAATTTAGTATGTCTAAAGAACCTTTGTCAGGAAACCAAAGATTATACTCCATAGCTATAGTTAAACACATATCCAACTCAGAAAAAGAAGCAGGAGTCCCATGGGCTTTAAGAAGATGTCATAGCAAAGAAAAACAAGAAGAAGATATAGATTGTCCCATCACCCCGCAATATATTTACACTCACCCTTCCTAACAAACGTATGCAGGGTCCTTGTTCGGGCGCCAATTGTCAACGTCTAGTGCATTGGGTTCCCTGGGCAAGGGTCCGCGGGACACAGGGGATGCAGAGCACGACAGGTTCAGCAACTGCACGTTTATTGAGGGCTTCAGCATGATACTTATAGGCAGAAAAACAATAGACAGGCTTTCTTTCATATAGTCATAAGATGCTTTGTACAGAAACCGGGATGAAAAAGATACAGTCTATAATCTAACTACCTTCCTGTCCTAAGTCTCCTTGTCCTACATTTCTTTGTTCATTCTTCATAATGTATCCAAGCATATTAGAAATCTGGAACACAGTTTACCAGTCACCACACCAAGAAGCTTGCTTCCTAACATAAGAATAAAATCCGGCAGAACACTATGTGGCTGTAGAAAAAGTCTGCTTTTTCTCACACTTGATTTTCCAAGTATATCAGCAAACATAGTATCTAACCTCATTTATGTCTCAGATAGAGCCTGCATTCAAGGCTGGAAACTGTTTCTCCACACAAAACCACAAATTAATCGATCACTTTCTCTAAGCAGCTCTCCTACCAAAGGCAGCAGTGATTATTATTGTAAAGGACACCAAAAAGATAAAGGATATATCTTTTCAAATAATCAAGAGGTGGACAAATTAGCAAGATCAGCCACTAGGGGTGAATATATTCCCCACTACCTATCAGTGGAAACACTGATCCCAATGCTACCTTATCCTGACTGAATATTTCCCAGAACAAGAGAGCCAGCTTAAGGCTCTGGGAGCCTACTTCCTAGATCTTTATGGGTATATACAAGGAAAGATAATTCTTCCAAATCAATCTCAAGATCACTTCCTCACTAATTTATATGACCTTTTCCATGCTGGCTTCTACCCTATCCAAAGATTATTAGAACCCCATTTCTACCTCACACCCAAAATAAAACAGCAGATTAAAAGAAGTTATAAAAAGACTGTAAAATCTTCCAATAATCCTCACCCTTCTCTAACTTAAGACCCCTGCCCTTCCCTACTCACTAAGCCCAGGGTCACCCTCCCAAGGAAGACTGGCAAACAGACTTTACCCACGTGCCACCAGTACAAAAAGTAAAATGCCTTTTAGTCTTAGTAAATACCTTTATGGGGTGGTTCAAGGCCTTTCCAACTACCAACAAAAGAGCCTCAACTTGTTACTCTTCACCTTTCCTCTAATATAATTCCCTGATTTGGCATACCCAATTCAACCCAGTCTGATAATGAACCCAAGTTCACTTCAGAAATAACCCCAAGTTTGATTAAAACTCTGGGGATAATCTGGTATTTCCATATTCCTTATAGACCCCATTCATCAGGAAAGGTTGAAAAAATGAATGGAATATTAAAAAATATCCTAACTAAGCTTTCTCAACAAACTCACACTGACTGGATCGCCCTCCTTCCCTTAGTCCTCCTAAAACTGAAAATACTTCCCTGAAAACTCCTTATGATAAGCCCTTTTGAAATAATGTATAGGAAACCTGTGTTTCCTTTTGCACTTCAACCCATCCAGATTCCCCTTCTATACCTCCACCTTTGCTCAATCTCCTCCACTCCCTTCATTCTATGTTATGGGAACATGTAAATTCCAATCTTCCTCAACCCTTCCCTTTTATCCATTATTCCTTACAACAAGAGGATTGGGTATGTCTCCAGATTGCACCTAAATCACTTTGCCCAAAATGGGAAGGGACGCACAAAAATATTCTGACCACCTCAACAGTAGTAAAATTAAAGGGACTCTCCTCTTGGGATCATTTATCCACTCTCAAGCAGGCATGATCACTGGACCCATCAGAGTCAGATTCTTTAAAACCAGGTACTTTATATATAACCCCCATCCTCCCTCTCCCTCCAATAAACCTCATATTCCCTCACCTCCTTCCTCCTTTCCAGGATCCTTGTGAATAAAAATTACAAAACATCCAGAGAAAGGATATCATCTCACTCTCATGCAAAAATAAAATGAATCTGAGCAGAACAACCTGGGCTAACGAATTTCCCTTTCTCACCAAGAATACCTCATGTTCTTCCTTGACTTTGCTGAAGACCTGACCCTGTTTCCTCACAGTCCCCTCAACACACCTGAACAAATCCTAGGCACACTAACTTAGGCATGGCTCCAGGGCATGTTCCAAGATTATACCTCCACCAAAATTCACCTCTTTTTTTCCTATTTTTATTCTTTCTTTATTTTTTTAAATTCACTTCTTTTTATTCTGTCATGTTTTCTTTGTCCTTAACTTTCCACCCCCGTCCATATTTCTCATAACAGATAAAACAGTGGCAGCTCTCTCTTAAAGTCAAATATTTTTAATCCTTGAAAAAAAACCTCCTACAAAACCATTAAATAAGTAATGGACGTATCCTTGTTAATTCTTCAATTATGGGCTAACTGCAGAGAGCTGTATACTAATGGCAACTGGCTATAGTGGCACCATGATAACCGTGGGTGCTTTCTTGACACTCTATTGCTGGACTAATTGCAGCCTGCCTGAAGGTCCTGTCATATGGACAAAGGAATCTACCATGGTGGACCAACAAGTCAGGTTTAAAAACCTCACAGATAAAAAATAAAAATAAAAAATAAGCCGGGCGTGGTGGCGCAAGTTTGTAATCCCAGCATTTGGGAGGCTGAGACCGGAGGATCCGGGTTCGAGGCCAACCTCAGCTACCTAGTGAGGCACTCAGAAACTTAGCGAGACCCGGTTTCAAAATAAAGAATACAAAATAGGGCTGGGGGTACAGCACGAAGGTAGAATGCCCCTGAGTTCAATCCCCAGTACCGAAAATAAATAAATAAATAAATAAATAAATAAATAAATAAATAAATAAATAAATAAATAAATACCTGAGCCGGGTGTGGTGGCGCACGCTTGTAATCCCAGCATTCGGGAGGCTGAGACCGGAGGATCCAGGTTCGCGGCCAGCCTCAGCTACCTAGTGAGGCACTCGCAACTTAGTGAGACTGGGTTTCAAAATAAAGAATAAAAAATAGGGCTGGGGGTTTATCTCGGAGGTAGAATGCCCCTGAGTTCAATCCCCAGTACCGCAAAAAAAAATAAAAATAAAAATAAAAATAAATAAATAAATAAATAAATAAATAAATAAATAAATAAATAAATAAATACCTAACAGATCAAACCAGGAAAAACAACCAAATTTTTTCTATCATCTCACCACAGGCTACTCTACTAGACACTGGTACCTATAAATGTGAAAAATGACAATGAAAAATATTAATTGAGTCTACCTGACCAAGAGAAGCCTCTTGGTCTGGTACTCTTTTGCTATACAAAAAATCGACTCTAATATTTGTCCAAGTTATTCCAAGCTCTACTTCTGCCCTCTGTAGTACTAATTTCTGTACTCACATGGCAAAAATATACTAAAACAC